>CAUYQV010041424.1:0-35978 GCA_963574575.1 Galagoides demidoff
GGGCCCGGGCTGGGGATTCGAACCTGCCACCTTAGGTGTACGTGGCTGGCGCCTTAGCCGATTGAGCCACAGGCGCCGAGCCTACAAATGTATTTTCAAAACTAGAGGTCAATAGGTTGCCTCAATATAAGGTTAATATAAAAAAGTATAGTTCCATATGCCAACAACAGTTGTAAAATGACATTTATATTAAAAAGTAATAGATTTATTTTTTAATATAAAAATTGTAAAGGAGGGAGGGAAAGGGGGAAGTGGGGGGATTTGTGTGCTCCTACCTCCTGGGTGCAGGACACAACTACAGCAGGGACCTTATCTAACACAAACACAAAGATTATAACCTAATCATTTGTACCTGCAATTCAAATAAATAAACAAAAACTATAGCATTCCTATAAAAACATAACAGGATATATGCATTAAATGATGAAAGTTTATTACTTCAGGCCTAATATCGGTTATTATAAATTTTCTATGTTTATAAAGAGTCCATTTCTTTCTCTATTAGAGAAATAGACACATCTATTACATGTTTCTTAATGCAAGCTTGGTACACCTGACTATGCTGTTTCAATCTTCTCTACCTTTATTTTTTTTTGTATTATTTATAATTTCCAAGATGATTTTTTATTAAAAAAGTAATCGTGGTTAAGCATCAGAAATAGCCTGCACTGAATCATACGGAGGAAAACGAACATCATAGACAGTGCCAATGTCGTTGAGATTATGACTTAACATGAATCAAAATATGGATCCATGGATGCTGTCACTTGGGGGAAAGCAAACAAGTTCACTGTATTAATAAACAAATACTAAGCCAACTTTTTCAGGTGCATTGCTAATAAAATCTGAATATAATTGGACATTGATGTTTTCCATTTACTAAGAAAAATGTGGTTTTGATGGCTTGGAAACTAAGTAAGAACTTTCTTTATTCCACTATTGAACTTTAAATGTGTAAGAGTTTTATATAGTATCTTACAATCTTACCTAAGATGTTTACTAGTCTGGATTTTTTAACAGCCAGAGGAAACCCCATGAAAAGTCATTATAAAATAGACTTTGTTTCCCATTCCAATTGCAATTTCTTAACTTCATCCCCTATCAATGAATAAAGTATTGCTTCTGATAATAGATAATTACTTTAGATAATAAGTTTAGGCAACTTAACAAGGTTTAGAGTACAAAAATTGGTTTACCTTTTAAAAGAGGAGTAAAGGTGGCAGTGAGTGCTCTTGTTATCCAAGTTACTTATGTTAAAGTAAGATAAGTAGGTAAAGCAGTTAAGTGTAAGCAAGTATTTGTCAAATTGATAAGATTCCTTTCTTTGTCATGTATTTATAGTATAGAGGTACGACATATTGCATTTTTCAAAAGGCAGGCATGGTAATATATTAGTTTCATGTGCTCATCCAGAACCTCGCCACTTAATCAAGAGTGACATGTGTTTCCCCACTACTGAAAATTGGGCACATTGAGCAGGTCTTTGTAGGTCATGTAGCTTTTCTCTCTCCCTCTCCCTCTCTTTCTACCCCTTCTCTCTTCTTTTCCCCCTCCATCTTCTCCCCCGCCAAATGACCACCTTTGTTGCCTAGCCACCATGTCATGAAGAATTTCAGGCCATACAAAGGTGTTTGCACCAGTATCCCCAGCTAAGGTCGCCCTGGACAGCGTCAGCTTCAGACATGTGAATTATCAAGTCTTCAGGTGATAGCAGCTTTCACCCTATAAGCCACTTCATATGACGCTGGCTGCATAAAGCAGAGAAACAAGACTCAGGACCCTGCTGAGTCCTGTTCAAATTTATATTTCAGAATAAAATAGATGTTGTTTTAAGATGCTCAGAGTTGTGGTGGTTTGTTGCATAATGTTAAATAACTAGAGCCCCGCTCCCCCTTTCTTGCCTAAATCCAAGATATAAATTCTTCACTAGAGATGATTCTGGATAGACTCTTATCAACTCAGGGATGGCACCAGAGCAATCTGCAAACAAGCCTCACTCCACTAGTGTTCTTCCATACATTTCTTTATCTTCATACAGTTTTTTGCCCTTGGACACCTAAAACTTTATTTCCTTTGTTCCAACATTTCTCTACACATTCACTGTTTTTCAAAAAGATGGAGTTTTTTTATGGAATGCATATCAGGCTGAAAATATTAAAGAGTCATTGTATTTATTTACTTATTTACACGATTATAACATATTTAGAGATGGATTATTTTTTATAAGCTGGAGTTCAAAGCCATCTCTTGAAGTTACTCATTTCTGGGTTCTCCCCTGGGTTGTGTTATGTGTATAGTACACATGTTAATACACATGTTGGTTTCTCTTGTTAATCTCTCCTTTGTTACTGGGGCCTAGATGAGAACTAAAACAGAGAGAAGAAACTGTTTTCTTCCCTTATACCTCTAATTTTTGAAAATGGTTTTTCTAAAGGGGTGTGATTCCTTTGCAAAAATCTTTCAACTGTTTAGAACAAAATGCACTTAGAACAAAACCAGATATTTTACTCTGACTTTCGGGGTGTTGTGTGATTTTTTCCCTGATCAGCAATTCCAGCATACTGTTCTCAGCCTCAAAATAAAAACTATAGTATTTTATTTTTATCTATTTTTTTTTTTGAGACTTAGTTTTGCTCTGCTGCCCAGGTGCCATGGCATCATAGCTCACAGCAACCTCAAGCTCTTGGGCTCAAGTGATCCTCTTGCCTCAGCCTCCCACATAGCTGGGACTACAGGTGCCCACCACAACACTTGGCTAACTTTTCTATTTTTATTTATTTATTTTTTGAGAAAAAGTATCACTTTGTCACACTGGGCAGGGTGCCCTGGCATCACAGCTCACAGCAACTGCAAACTCTTGGGCTCAAGCAATCCTCTTGCCTCAGCCTCCCAAGTAGCTGAGACTATAGGTACCCTCCACAATACCCGGCTATTTTTTAGAGACAGGGTGTCTCACACTAGCTCAGGCTGGTCTTGAACCTGTGAGCTCAGGCAATCCACCTGCCTCCGCCTCTCAGAGTGCTGAGATTACAGGTGTGGGCCACCATGCGTGGCCTAATTTTTCTATTTTTAGTAGAGACAGGGTCTTGCTCGTGGTCAGGTTGATCTCGAACTCCCAAGTTCAAGTGATCCATCTGCTCAGCCTCCGAGAGTGCTGGGATGATAGGCATAAACCACTGTGTCTGTCCCTAAATGGTAGTGTTTTAAACATCCTAAGAAAATACAGCTATAAAAATTAAGTAAATAAATACGATGACTTTAATATTCTTCAGCCTGATATGCATTCCATAATCTGATCCATTCCTACATGTTTTTGGTTTCAAACTTGGCATTAATATGCATCATTAAGAGTAGGACCATAGAAATATAGATCTCAGACTAAACACAATTCTAACATATTTAAGGCAGCCAAGGTATTTCCATTGTTGATGAGCTCACTCATTAAGTCTGACAGTGTTATCAAAGTGATCCCCTAAAAGTGGCTACTAAATTCATTATTAATGTCTACAGTCCACCACTAGAAAAATCTAGCTCTATTTCTTCAGATAACCTTCAATTTAATTACTTTGCCTGAAAGTAACTTTGCACTAAAATTGTATTTAAAAAATTTCTAGGAACACTTGAATGGCTTAAAATTTTATTGTACATTTTAAAATTCCCTTTTATACTCATGGAATAAATAACAGTGACAGTAGTCAGGTTCTAGGGTTTTTAATTATACTAATATTACTTTGAATATTAGTATTATCAAAGTGCTATCTCATTGAATGGCTACTGGATTTCTCTGGTTGGTTTTTTGTGGTCATTCTTCTTGTATAGCTTGACCCTTCCAACCTAGTGACTACTTATTTTCCAGTGGAGGAAATATCTTCATGTTGAGTTGAACATTTTCAAACATCTTTGGAGCTTTGGCATGTAGTAGACCAGTATTATCTGAACTTAATATGATCTTAGGAATTACTTATGGAACTTATGGAAAATACTAGTTCCAGCTTCCTTTTCTGGAAATCCTATTCAACAGATGCTATCAGTGCCTAATCCATATCCAGTCTCCTCTCAGGATTTTAGCCCATGTCTACAGCTTCCCACTATTATTTACCTGGGGTCTTTTTTGTCCATGCAGTTCAGACCAGATGTTCTGTGGGCATGACTTTTCCTGAGAACAGCTCTAACCAGTGCCTCACGGGAGTTGCAGTTTCCTCTCTCCTGGGGTAGGATAACTATCATATGTGTTTCACATGGTTCCAGTGTTTCAGAAGAACAGTGAGGCCCAGCTCCCCACAGTGGCAATCTGCTCAGTGATGCACAACTCATTGCCTTCTTTCCATTCCCTGGTTTAGTTCTCTACTCCCTCAGCACTGCTTCCTAGCATCACTTCCCAAATACAGTACTTGCACTTCATTTTCTCAAGGTTTTCTTCTGGGGAAACCCAACTTCACAGAGTCTGATTCAATTGGTTTAGAGTAAGACATGGTATCTGTATTTATGACAAACATCCCTTATGACTTTTGTGATAAGATAGCTGTATCCACTACAAGATAAAAATCTACTTTTCAATAACCTGCAGCTTTATTCTCTCTGAAGCCTTTGGGTGATGGACAACTCAACCAGGGACTATTCTCCTAGGTAGATATTTTCTTGTTTTTTTTCCTACATAGGGTTCTAAAAATTTTCACTCTAATCATCTTTCATCTAGCTGTTACATATTTTTGCTTATTTTATGGCAATATATCCATTATCATACACTTTAATAAATATTTCAAACTTATAAGTTCTTTATACCCTTAAAAATTTTATGATATTAAACTCTTGATCTTATATAAGCTGTGGAATCAGGATTGATGGGGCTGTGTTCTCATAATTTCAACAGACTCCATGTTCTTTCGTGCAATAACTCAGATTTAGTAACTTTGAATCAATTTTGTGATTATCTAAGGCAGGATTCCTCAAACTTTTTAAATAGGGGGCCATTTCACTGTCCCTCAGACCATTGAAGGGCCAGACTGTGGGCCCCGGGACAAATCGGCTGCTAAACAGGACAGGCAGTGGCAGCAAAAACACCTGGTGGGCCAGATAAATGTCCTAGGTGGGCTGCATGTGGCCCACAGGCCATAGTTTGAGACACCTGATCTAAGGGGAACAGTAGTAGAGACTAGAAAGGACTTTTATTCACAAGGAGCATACAAAACCTTCCTTTTTCTGTTTTTCAGCTCTCTGCAGTGGATGCTGTAATACGCTGCCCAAATTCCTGTTTAGGATGAAAGATGTGTTTCTCCAACTGCCCAGAGTGAGGCTGACTCACAGAACTCTCCTGTGAATCCTTTCCCGAAACTGGAGAGAGCTGCCTCAACCCAGGGAAGGTGATGCTCACTGACAGATCAGTTTGTGAGTAAAGGTCCGGCCTCCCTGGTCCAATCTAAGGAGTTGTTTTCAGTTTCACGGTTCCCCAAGTGGGGGGGGGGGGGCACGTGGTCTCATGTGGACTGTGTAACAACACAACTTCTCCCTTGCTTGCTCCCGCTTCCTTCCCTCCTGGTACCAGGTGCGAATTCCAACAGCACTCCTAATATGTATTCTGTACGTTGCTCTCCATCTCAGAATCTTCTTCCAGAAGATCCCGACATGCATCATTTGGTTCCATGAGCAGTTTTAAGAGTGGCGTGGGAAAGAAGATGCTAACACTAGTTTCTGGAGCTGACCCTTGTCCAGCACTGACGACTCCTTCACTGGGGCAGGTGGAGCATATGCAGGTGCTGCCCAAAGGTGGCGAATGCAGCCCCTAACAGTTTCCCTGGTGATGGACTGGAATGATACAACTGTGTGAGGGAATGTATGAAGGGGGCCAGTGTACTGGGTGTTGGAGAACAATGGGGAAATAATGACTCTAAGGATAATAATATTGGAAGTCTGTCACGAAGTACAGATGGTGCTTTAGAAAAAGATAACAAAAGGCTGTGAGGATTAAGCAGGAATTAAAACCAAGTGTGAAAGCCAAGAGTCCTCCTGCTAGAAACTGAAGAGGATCTCAGTTCTTCAAGCTTGAGGACAGAACAATCTGCAGACCAGGTCTATGACTTAACCACAACTACAGCAGAGCTCCAAGGAAGTTACATGCCAAACCCAGTCAAGGCTGCCATACAAGACCAGGGCCCTGAGTTATGGAATGACACATCCACGTTCAAACACTCAGGTCTTCCTGCACCGGCTGATCCTGGCAAAATGGTCCATTCCTTCTTATTAAGATTTAGTGCTTGCCTGGTTTGGCCTGCAAGAAAACATGGTGTGCACATCCTCACTTCCGCTGAATTTTCCCTACGGGTACTCTTGGACCCTAAAACAATAATCATGGGTATGTCCTAATATCACCTGACTAGGGAAGTGCTGTGCTTGCTAATGAAGAAAAAAACTACAATCTCAAGAAAGGATAGAACCTTGGTATAGTATGCCAGGAGGGACTAAGCAGGTACTCATGGAATTGGGTATTATCAAAATGAGTGCATTGTCGTGGGATATAGGACTGAAGATCCTAACACAGATCTTAGCTAAATATCTCTACAAAGTGCCTTGGAAACTGGAAAAAAAAAACAAAACAGATAGCACAAATTGAGGTAGAAAGGCTCAGATTGTCATAACAGACAGAAAATAATTAAAGCCTCACAAGAGGGCATGTTAGCATAATTATACTGTCTAATCCAGCACAGACTCTGTTCCTGGGGAGCATGCAGAGGGTTCATTGTTTACTAAGGCAATAAAAACTGTGTTGATGATAAGAAAACCAGTATCACTAAGAAACTCATTCCTGCCTCTTTCTGTTAGGCCACATGGATGCTAGGATGTGCTGTTTCAGAACTGCCTTCTCTGAGAGAAATGGGGATGATAGAACACCAGACAATACAAGGCAGGTGGGAGGCGCAGCCAGCAGAATCCAGGTGGATGCAATTATTGTAATTATGGCAAGGTCATTGGGGAGAAGGGAAGGGGTGGCTTGACACACAGACAGTTATGAAGATAGTTAATGGAACACGGCTCCTTTAGGAGTGAGACAGATGGCAGTCAAGAAGGGTATGGCTCAGTATAAATAACCAAAAGCAATCAAAGATGATGATCAGGAGGCTGAAGGCAGTTGTCTCATAAAAAAAAGTCTTACCACAAAAAAGGAAGTGAGGTCATGGTTATGTTAATCAGTATGACTTAAGCATTCCACATTGTATATCAAGTCATCACATTGTACCCCATAAATGTATATAGTTATCATTTAATAAAAATTAAATTGGGCAGTGGCTCAAAGGAGTAGGGCGCTGGCCTCATATACTGGAGGTGGCAGGTTCAAACCTGGCTCCGGCCAAAAACTGCAAAAAAAAAAAAAAATTAAATTAAAAAGTTTCATGATGTCTTGCCCAGTTTTCAGAAGTGGGCACATCACATACCACACACCCAGTAGCGTCCAGTGGTGGACCATTCTGCTGAAGATGTAGCTAAGGTACCAGCTTGTACACAGCACCCTGGGAGTGTGGGAAACTCTCCCTCAGATTCAACATAGACCCAACGTGCTGCGTCTGCAGGGTGAGATTAGATGAATCTGAGAACAGAAGGTGGAAGCCTCCCATCACTCCTAGTAACTCATGTAGGAGACTTATATTTCCTATGCCATCCACTCTGGGCTTTATGGGGATGAAGGTTTTGATTTCTAAATGGAGAATGTCTCTACCGAGGCACACACTGAAAGTCCTATTGAACTCTAAATTGTGACTGTTGCCTGATGTTGGGATATCGAACTAATGGAAGAAAGATATTGGCTTCTTGTGCCAAGGGACAAGAGGGCAAGAAGAAGAATCACCTGGCAAGGGTAACTGATTCTGATTACCAGCCAGGTGTTACACAGGAGAGAGAGGGAGGGAAGCATCTGGTACCGGGTGATTCCCTGGGTACCTATTGCTACCCCCTTGCTCCCCTTTGACAGTGAAGGTACTAGTGCATAAATCATGGCCGAAGGAGACACACTCAGCTCCTGCAGGGGTCAGTGTCCTGGTTATATCACCTGGTAAGCCACCACACTAGCAGAAGGGCTAGCTGATGCTAGAAAAAATTGCAATGTGGGCTAGGAGGGTGACCATCAGTATCAGGTGTGGGCCTGAAGCCAGTTGTAGTGGTGGTCTCCTTAATTTCCCTCTTCTGAGGAGAATGGATACACTAGTGTCCTGGAGCATCAGCTCTAAGAATTTATACAATGCACTGGATTTGAGAGGTACTAGGAGTGGATTGTAGTGGATGCTGTATATCCTCTTGGGACTCAAAGCCTGAGTTCTTTGGCTGCCAGCTGATTACCTCCAGCTGTCAAGTCAGGCTGCCCTAGAAATTGCCGTCAGTGGGAAAGAACTGGTTTGTCAAAGATCACACTTCTGGGCAGGTCAGTACAAGTTTATAAAGGCTCAGTCCCTTTTGCAGCACCTCTGAAGGGGCATCTCGGCCTCAGTTTCCTCTGGGGTGAGTGAGCCTTTGTTCACAAAGGCATGAAGCCCGACTTCTCCTTTTGGTCCATCCTGCTTCTTTCTCCTTCCTTTCACGAATAATGACCCTGGGACCCTTCTTAATATAGCATACTCCTTGCCTGCCACTCTCCATCTCTGCCCTACAGTCTCCTTCCTGGAGAATTCAACACCCTCAAGTTCTCTTCCCTCTTCAACGAATCTCCTTCAGATGGGATTCACTTCTTTCCTGCTTTAAAGATGTGCCATGCTAATCCAACTCAGAACCTTTCCTCAGGGTGGCTGGTTTCAATGCTTTCTTTTTCTTTCATGCCAGTCCAAACCAAACCCCACTTATCAAGCACGAAGTTTCAATCCACACTGACATTTCCATGCCTGAATGAGGCACAAGGTCATGGCACAAGTGGACTCTCTGTCCACTTCATTTAATAATAATTTATCTTTTCATGTAAATGTGGTTTTCTTCTAAATAAGAGACTCATTCCTTAACATTGAAAATGTTTTAAACTTTTCTTGGATTCTTTAATAGATCTTGTATAAAACTAGGCAAATTATAAAAGGCCGATATATAGTTATTGATTTGTAGATTATCTAAAGAAATATAATCCACACTTTTATATCTTTGCCTCTTCCCCTCTAACTCACAGCACTTGAGTCTTTAGGTATCAGCTCCCTCTCCAAACAATCCTCCCCAACACCACCCCCAGCATCAATTAATCAATCAATTGTGGCAGAAACAATCTTCAGATATTGTGGCGTCTTCACAAATTTTCATCTTTTAATTAGTGTCTGAGTTAAAAAATGGCGAACTGCATTAGATTATCATTTTAAGTCAAGTTCCACCAGACCTAGAATGCACTGTATAGAGGATTAAACAATAGTTAACCTCCCCTTGCATATGTTTATACATACACTTGAACCTACCTCACCCCCTCACCAATTCTTCAGTGTCCATCCCCCTGTCTTGTCTGTGGCCATCCAGATAAAAGTTCTGGTCTAGTGGTAAGGAAAATGGTAAATAATGAGAAACCAAGCCTCATTCAGCCTCTGGGTGATAGTTCCTGTCATCACATGACACCGAGAATCCACCTGTTCACCATTCTATTTCGCCTGGTGAGTCAGGATGGTGGCCTTGTGCTAGACCTCAACAAATACCTAACGGAGTTGGTAGTTCACTAGTTTCTGCCCAATCTCCTACACTAGAGTAAATCTTGCTTGGCTTACCTCTGGTCCATGTCAGAAGGTCCTTCGCAGCTTGGACAAAGTGCCTGGCACAGAAAACTGCTCTGCCTTATTCCAAGCTTTCTTTCCTGCTGCATCTCAGAATGCAGATTGGGGTGCTTGCTCTGTAGCACGGTCCAGGTGACACTCCTCAGCACAGGGCTTCAGATATAAATTTGCTCTCTTGAGCTCCTTTTTCCCGGTTCTATATATGGGATGGAGGAAATTTGTATAACAAAGACCACTTCCTCAGTGTTACTGTGGATGACAGTGGCATTGATTTCAAAAGGGTCTTGGCCTTCCCAGCATGTTGGTTTGCTAGGCCTCCCATTACGAAATACCACAGACCAGGTGTATTCCAAGATCAAGGATTTGACACATTTGGTTTCTTCTGAGACCTGTCTTGGCTTGCAGGTGGCTGTCATTTTACTGTGTCTTCATGTGGCATTTCTTCCATGTGTGCCCAACCTTGGTATCTCTTATGGTGCCCTAATCTCCTTTTTTCATAAGGACACCAGTCAGTTGGGTTAGCCAGCTTCATCTTAACCTACTTAGCTCTTTAAAATCCCTGTCTCTAAATATGGTCACAGTTGGAGATGCTGGGTGTTTGTGCATCAAGGTGTGAATTTTAAGGGGACAAAATTCAGCCCCCCATACCTGGCATGCAGACTGCTCTGTTACTCATTTATTAACAATCGACCTCCTCCAAGACAGCTCATCACTATTGAAAAACAAACTAAATAGCCCCCAAATGCATTGAGGGCATTGCTATTATTAATCCAATTTAGTTTTTGTAAATAAATTAGATTAATTGCCTAGTTTCCACTTTGGTTAGTCAGATAAGATACTGACAATTCAAAAACACCTGCTCCTTTCAGTCTTCCCATGCATTGCGAGGAGATATATTACATTAAACTGAAGACATACACATGTCAAGGTCAATAAATTAACAGTTAAAATTTGTGGCTTTGATCTCTGTTAGCAATTTTTCCACCTTAAAATATCTCTCCTTACTCTTGACAAACTCTCTAGGAGAGTGAGTGTGTGTTCTCTGTGTGTGGGAATAAAAATGATATTGTTTACATAGCTAAAGTAGATACAAGAGATTTAGAACAATGTAATGAGAATTTGAGCGTCCATGGAGATCCTGAAGATTTGGAAATATTGGCCTAAGATATCATATATGCACATATTTCTTTATAAGTTTATCAAAGCCATGACTGAATTTCAATCCTCTAGTATTCAGCTACACAGACGTAGGTAAGTTTATAAGAATACAGAGCCAAGGTAGGATCTATAAAGATTGTCTCTCTGTTACACAGGGAGGGGAAATACCAGCATTTGTGCTATTTTAGTGCAGCCCAGAGACTTATATTCCTGATAGTAAATTTTAGATGATAGATTTGTCAGGAAATTAAAATAGCTGGGAGTGAATATCAAAGGGCTATCTGAAGGATCTCCATTTTTGACATCAGAGAAGAGAAAACTTGCAATTATATATAATGTTGGTTGGACTCTGTTGTGACAGGCTGACCACTTGCCAATGGTTATCCTAAGAAAAAGTAATGTGAAGGGGTATAAAATTTGCTATGTGTCTTCTTGGGTTGTTTAGAACAACTATGGCAGTTTTTAATTCATTTAAAATGCCCTTTGTTCTGGGAGCTCATTTATAACATTTCTTTGACAAAGAAGTAGTAGAGGGAGTGTCTGTCTAGCAAGTGTGAAATTGGCTAATGAGGAACCTGTACCTTGTGTATCTTATGGGCAATGGAAACAGCCCTCCGTCTGAGCATTATAAAGGTATATATTCTTGTTTCATTTTTTAAGGTGTCAAATGGAGAAAATACTTTAAATTTTCTCCCCCAAAACTTATTGTCTCAGGACCAAAAACCAAGGATGCAATACAGTTTAAAAAAAAAGCCCCTAGATTTACCTTGATTACATCAATTTCACAATCTTACTGTATTTTTATCTGTAGTGGTGAATTTAATCATTTGTTTCTCTGTAGCTCCTGGAGAGAAGATGCAGTTCTCCAGGCTTCTGGTCTGTTTGTTTTGCCCCTCAAGATGTTTCTTCTTACAGGATTTAAAACCTAAAGATTTCACCAATGATTTTCAGATATATAGGGCCTATTTTCCTTGAAAAATAAAATTGGAAGATTTGAGACTATTGCTTCCTTATTCCTGAAACACCAGTATGACATTACTTGTGAGTTTATCCTTAGAAAATTCAAGGTAAAATGAGTTTTGTTTTTCTTTTCCAACTATGAACTCTTTTCTAACTCTAAAAAGGATACCGATGATCAAATTTTGAGTTTTAATTTAGCTCATTTTTCTGAGATATGGTTGTAGATGAAAGAAAGGAGATGTTTATTACCCTTTGCCCCAAGGTCCTCAAAACATATTCTACCTGAAATTGTGCAAGTCTGTCAATGTAAGCTTGAAGTGATTATAATTATGGGTTGGATCATCCCATGTCATGCCTTTTTCTTTTCACTTCACCAAGCTATTATTGAACACCTGTACTAAGGGCAAACGCGGCTTTGAGAAACCATAAGAAATACATGACAGTATTTAAAAATGAGGGTGTTAAATGCTTTTTAGAGAAATAGAAACCGCACAAATGGAATAATACTAAAAATCTGAGCTCTTGCATATTTAGAAAACAGGACAAATTGTCCTGATAATGATATAACATCAGGGAAGGGAGGTACCAATCCACACCACAGTGAACGGTAAAGACTCTAAAGAAGACGAGATTCATAAATTGCACGTGTTAGGTGCATGGTCTATGGCACAAATGATCTTGAACTGCATACAAAGAGGATGGCTGGTATGAACAGTTTGGGGTAGTAATCAGAGAAAAGGATGAATGCACAGGGTATGAAAAAAGACATGAAAGGATGAGGTAGTTACTTGGGGCAAAGAAAAGTCTTATCTCTGCCGTTACTTTTACAGATATTTTCAAATTCAGCAGGACTCACTTGTGTCAACATTGGGTCACTGGAAAATTCACAATAAACTAAAGAACTTTGGTCAGAGCCCTAAAACTCATCTTAAGCTGGTATAATATGGCTATGACATAACATGACATGCATGACGTGGGATAATGTGAGATGACATGATATGGCATGATGTGATATGACATGTCATGACATGGTATGACATGATACGATGTAAGGTACACTAATGCCCCAGTCTTCCTCTCTGACATCCAGATCCTAGGAGTTATGAAGAGAAACTCTCTTCTCAACAAACACATTCAGGTTAGGTTATAATAAAAATCAACATGGTACCTGTACCGCCTAATCATTCAATGGTCAAGAACACATATCCTTGCCTTCAATGATTTCATAATTACATCGGGGACACCAATGTATGTATACATGTTCAAGTTGTCTGTATGTTAAGGAAGAATTATACTAGTTACAGTAAAAGAGCTAAGTATGAGACATGGACCAATTTGGAGGTGCTACTTTTTCTGGGAGAGGTTATAAAATGCTTCAATGGAAAAGGTGATTCCTAATTAGAATTTAAACTGAGCAATAAAATTTTCCAAGATACATTGAGGCTAAAAGGTCATTTTAGGAAACGTGAATAGCATGGACAAGGGAGGCAACATTTACGATGTTAGGGGAACCAAAGAGTATTTTGATATTATTGGAACTTGAAGAAAATGAGAGAGAAGTGCTGAGAAGTAGTCGGGGACAAGATCAGGGGTGGGGACACTTTTCATGATGGAAGGCCACATTAATTCAGGTGTCAAATAAGGCCATACTGTAGAAGAAACTTCAATTAGATATACTTAGAAAAAATATATTGTTTTGTAAAAATTTAACTACTATGTACCTAATCATTTTAAAAAAGGAAAATTCTTTGTTAATTTTGAAGTTAACTAACCTTGTAATGACTTTGCCTGCTTTTTGTTGGGACATATTTGAATATTTGGTTGCAGCATGGAGGTCCACGATTTTAGTTGGTCCTCTAGATGGGTGTCAGTCACTTGTGACCGTAAGGGCACCTAGATTTAGGACAAGTAGGAGAAGTTACATTTGCGGCAATAAGCGGTTAAAAGCAAGAAAGTATTTGGGGGCGTGTTGCCAAAGGCATGAGTATTCCTCTGCATTTTTTTTTTTCATATTTCAATTGACTTTAAATTGTCATCTACTGAGAGCTAACTCAAATTGCATCTATAGTTCTTTAGGTGCCTTGGTGGTAGCAACTAGGTGTGGCTGAAATGCTAATTTGAGTGTGATGTCATCATTCTCAAAGTCAGTGAACCTTTCATTGTATTCTCCAAGCCGTCTCTAAAGGTCTATGACGTTCTTCAAATGATTCACATGTATCATCCTCCTCATCAATGACCTTTGCTAACTGAAAAATGTTCCTCCAAAATTTAGATATTTTCAAAATGCTTGGATTTTTTGGCCTTATGTCATACGTAGACTTAGTTTTATCTTACAAAGAAATATCCATGTTGTTTTGATTTGACATGACACCACACAGAAAGGCTGCATTCCTATAGAAATCTTTTTCAATTATTCACACTGCTGATTCTGTTCTTCATAAAATTTGACTATCTGTTCTTGCAGAGATAAAATTTTGGCTAACATCTGTCCCTGTTGTTGCCAATCCACTTTTTTTTGAGTTATTTTTTTATATGTTCATATTAATACGAAGGTACAATCTTTAGGTTACATTGTCCTAACTTCCAGGGTTAAGTTCCATTTGTAGAAGAGCCCCTCACTCAGGGGACATGCTACACACCCTCACAATGTGCACATTAGGTGAGATGCCACCTCATGCCCTCACTCCTTCTGCCAAACGTCCTCCCCCCTCCCTGCCAATGTTCTTTAGAATGATATTGCACATCCACCCAGAATACCCCATGCTTCAACTTTAGTATGTTATGAAACTGATGATGCCCTGTTGCATTTGCATGAATAAAATGAACAATACTTACAACTTGTTGCAAAGTGTCACCTAGAATAGCAGCTTAGCACAGAGATTTTGCTGATGCAAGATACAATGAAAACAAATGAGATCATCCAGACCTGCTAATACTTTTATATGGGTGCAATAAACCCTTCAAGTTTTCCTTCCATGGAAGGTGCACTGTCTGTACGTACAGTCATTAAATTTACCAAATTCAGTCCAATTTGATGACACTTATCTTGAAAGCTGCTGAAGATATCCATTTCCTATGTTCTGTTCACAAGAGTTCCCCAAATGGGTAATTCTTCATAGCAAATAAAATCTTCTGCTATGACCCACATGAAGTATAAAATCCAAAATGAGTCAGTAGTATCAGTTGATTCATTCAAAGGAATTGAATAATATATATTTCCCTTTTGGAGAATTGCAAGAAGTTGTTCTCTTAAGCTGAAAGCAAATTTATGCTGTAGATCAGTATGGTTCTGCTAGAAAGAGGCCGCTGTTTATACTTTGAAATGTTCCTGGGTCTTAGAATCCCACTACTTAGACAATTCATTCTTTCACAATTTCTGTGTCACTGAATCACTTCCCTTTATTCCAGGGCATATAAGCTACTTTATAAATTGCTTCAGTGGGCATTATTTCCAGGTCTTATGGCTGCTTCAGAGAATTGTCTTTGCTTTTGCTTTTTCTCTTTTCATTTCTGCAACACAATCTTTCATGCCTCTTCCTCTAATTTAAAATAGTTGTAGTCCTTACAAGTGTCATAATGCTGGTGAGCACCAAATTTCTTTAATGTTGATATTTTAGAATCACAAAGTAAGCAAATCATCTTATCTTGCACAGAAACAAAATGCTATTGCAATTCCCAATCCTCATTAAAAAGTCCTCCTCCAGTGTTCTCTTGGTCTTCTGTAATATGATGGGCTGTCTATGCAGATAGAATTAAAAAGTACTGCTGAGCTGTGACTATTCATAGATTGCACTTCAGAGACACAGTGCACTGTTGTCAAAAGCTGATAAGAGACTGGTGTACTCAACCTCCATAAAATATCACCAAGCAGTCTGGAGTGGTCGTTGCTCCAGTTAGGCTGGAGAGCAGCTGTTGCAGCTGCCAATGTAGCCCTTATGGCTTACTCATGTTCTACTTGTGCTGGTCAGTTTGGAAGTATTATTTCACTGAAATTTATTTTATTCTTTGGTATTTTAAATATATTCATTTTAAAAATAAAAACATAATAGATGAATAAAAATGTATCAATCAAAATAAAAGCATTACTTCAATTCAGTCAAAAGGCCACACTTAAGGACCTAGAAGGTCACTGTTAAGTGGTTATAGCTTTATTCTACAGGCCATGGAGAGCTACTAAAGTATTTAAGCTGGGAAGAAACATGATCAGATTGACATGTTAGAAAGATCACTGTGCCCACAGTAAATGGTTAAATATAATCTCACGGAGAGGCAGAAAACTCAGGTGGCCATTGCAAGAATCTAAGTAAAAGATATTGAGGGCTTGAACCAAAGCACAATAGTGAGTATGGAGAAGAAGGTATATATTTGAGAGCTATTCAGGAAATACAATTCATAAGACTTGACTAATTAGTATTAATAATGGCAATGATTATAAAGTTTATTGAAAGCTTATTATAGACTAAGCTCTGTACTGAATGCTTTCATTTTCATGGTAAACCTAAGAGGTAGGTACTTTTATTCTCCTAAGACTTGTTCACTTCTAATATACCCTAACTTAGCAATTGGGACCACATTTCACAGAATAGCTTAAGCCAAATTCCATCACCCTTGATTAATCTTTCCTTTTCACTGTACATCTGTTTATCAGCAAAGATTAGGATCACTATTTACAACCTCCATAACAGCCCTTGTCTCAGCCACTGTCATTCCTCTCTCTCTAGGTTCCTTGAATCTGCCTCCTCACTGGTTTCTCTGTCCTTGCCCTTTCTCTGTACAGCTTACTCTACCTACAGTAGTTGGTTGGAAAGATATTCCCCATGCCTCAAAGGAGCAACTGATTCTATCATGCTTCCCAAATTGGAAGTTTTTATGATGGCCACCAAGACCCTACCTGAGTTGAGCACTGTTCAATCCCTCTAAACTATTGCCTACCAGTTTCCTCAGCTTCTCTTGGTACATCTCTTGGACACCTTCTCCACTTTTGAGTCTTCAGTGTCTATGATACCATGCCATATACCCCTGGGTCCCCAACAACTGATCTCTCACTTGTGATATTAGTGAATGGAAGGGTTTGAAAGGCTACATGTGGTATTTGGTTTTTCATTCCTGAGTTACTTCATGGCCTCCAGTTCTATCCATTATTTCATTATTTTTTATGGCTGAGTAGCACCCCATCACCCCATCACATATATATGATATAGACATATATATATATATATATACACACACATGAGTAGCACCCCATCATATATATATACATATGTATGATGTATATATGTATATAAATATACACACACACGCATATATATATCTCACGTTTTCTTTATCCACTCATCAGTTGTCAGGCACTGGATGGATTTCACATCTTTGTGCAGTGTTTAATTCAGCTGTGATAAGATGAGTACCTGTGTGTTCTTTTGTCATTAATTGTTTTTTGACTTCTTAATAATAGCCTTCTGACTGAGGTATCTCATTGTGGTTTTAATTTATGTTTTCCTGGTGATTAGTGATGTTGAGCATTTTTTGTTGGCCATTTGAATATCTTTGCTTGAAAAATGTCTATTCATGTAGTTTTCCCACTTTTTAATGGGATTATTTATTTGTTTTTCTTAATTTAGGAATATTCTCCCTGCCCTATTATCCTCCAATCAACTTTCTTCTTTTTCATTACAAATATTGCTACTCAATTAATATAGTTGTTATTTATTCACCTACTGTCATCCCTGATATGCAGCTAGGGATTATATTTGGCTTATTATGAATTATATTACTAGGGTTGAGGGCAGTGTCCTGCATATTATAGGTATGTAAAACTTGCTGAATGAAGATATATGTGAATGAATGAATGAATGACGTTTTTATACCTGTAAAAACTAAGGCACAGAGAAGTGACTTTCACAAGTTCATACAGCTATTAGCTGTCAAGAGCTGAGTTCCCAACCTGTGTGATGTCCATGTGAACAGGCTTTCTGTGCCTGATAACTCACCATGGAAACTCTGGTTAACACAAGAAGGTATTAAGGAAGGATAACAAATCACCTCTCCTTTTCCTGTTTACATATTTTCATTAGAACTTTAAGACTAGATATGATTTCACAGGAAGAACACTGTCAGTATGGCAAATATAAAACAATTGTTTCATTTGGAATAGTCAGTCATTTGAAGTCAGTCATTTTAGAATGTGGGAAAAACTCAAAACATTACTTTCATACTAGTCATATATATAAGGCATACACACACACATATATATCATGTGTAAAGATAATTCCTACCTTACAGATTTGTCAAGATCAAATGAGTAATACATTGAAGTAGTTTGTAAATATTGAAATGATGGTGTAGTTTATAAATATAATGGGGGAGTGATATTTTCTAGAGTACATACAATGACCATGGGTTTCTGTTCTTTTCCTAATGTGCCATATATTCTGTTGCTGTATGGGTATTCTATATCACTAAATGCTGCTTCCTTAGATGTGTGGCCTCTTGCAGGCTCAGCCATTCTCCTGAGGAGCCACTTACATAATGGGGAAATTTGGCTCAACATGTGCTAACTAGTTGATGTAATTGACCTTCTGCCTTACACTGCATAATTGAAGCCCTTGTAGCAGTAGTGTCTAGCAGTGAGATCTGAAAAGAAGTTCAGAGACAAATCCTCCTCCCTGTTTTTTCTGTTAAATTCATTGCAAATTGTTGTGGCTAGATCATTTGAACAAGCGGAGAAAGAGGCTCTTATGTAGGTAAAAGACATAGGAAGCAGAGCAGTACCTCTATAATTGTTTGATGTTTATTCAAGTAAGAGGTTTTTTAAAGGACTCATTTCAGGAAAAGAAAAGGGAAAAGTTTAAAAGCTTAGCTGCGGCAATTACAAGGACAGGGTTTTCTGTCCGTCCTCCCAGAAACGCATGCATCTTGTCCTCAACGGCTGCCAGCCTTCTTGTCAGACCAATTACTTTAAAACAATTGTTTCATTTGGAATAGATGCCACGGCCCAAGTGATTGTCCCTTGTCAGTGACACATTCAATTAAAACAGCTCTGAATAGGGGTTCTGGAAGGCCTACTGTGCCTTGTCCAATCTTATCAGTCAACAAAGAACAACCTCAGAGACTTCAGCGCCGACTGGTTCCACTGTCAGGTGGTTTGAACATGTTGCACCTTCCCAGGGTTCCTCAGAGGCTTTCGTCCCTGTCCCTTCTACAGCCAATGACAGGCGCCATCTCAGCAGTGTCTAAGTCCACAATGCCAAGAAAGCTTATGGCAGTAAATAAGATGGCAGCTGTGACAGTCCTGACAGCTGGCTAGAGCTCAGGGTGGCAGGCTGCGCCGGCCTGCGAGCAGTTGGAGTGGCAGTGAGCTATGACCACCGGTACTGGTTGGCAGATGTCACTTTCCACACTACTAGTTACAACGTGAAGGGACGGACACACTCCCGTCATTACACAGGCAGGCGGAACTTTAAACAAATGCTGGGCACCGCGCAGCCTCTACCGGCTTTGACTTCAGGAAAATTGCAACATTCTCATTAGATAAAAAGACCTTTCCGTTTTAGTGCTTGTATATATGGAGAGGAATGTTTTAAAGTAGCAAAAGCAGAGAACTGACTCTTCCAAGAGCCAGTTGAAATCAGTGAGAAGAAAGAGCTGAAATCAGTGAGAGTCAAAGAAAAGTTTCGTGTGTTGGCCACCAATTAAGAAGAGCTTCTGTGCGTTGGTGTGTCTATCTCAGGATCCCTTTGTGTGGAAACTGCACATGTCTCTATATCTTTTGATTAGTCTCCTGTACTTTTGTTTCCAAGGCCCAGTCCCCACACACCTGCCTGTACTTTATCTTTTCTATTTTCTGAAGGAGAACTGATGATAAAGATTTTTCTTATCAGAGGAAATGAGTGTTTTAAACTACGCATTATCAAAATGTAGGTATAATGGAAAGAAGCTATTATATTAAATAGTGGGGAACATTGTCTGTTCATTGACAGGGCAAAAGAGGTTTCTGGAACCTCATCCAGTCTGCACAGAACCCAGACTCTTGCTATTGTGTCCTAGACACAATCAAGGTGAGCAAACAGGCTTTGCGTCTGGAAATTTGTCATGGATCTAAAGTTGGAAGCTGCCACAGGAGCTCTGGCAGGAGTCAGCGACAGAGCTGAATCTGGTCACAGAGAGAAGTCAGCAAAATGAGAACGGTGTAACCTGATGCTGCTGCTTTCACAGCCTGGTGCTGAAGGAGATGTGAGGTCAGTTTCCCTACCGCCAGCTTTAATAAATATCCTATCCCCTGAAATGCCCCTCAGCCTAATAATCAT
The DNA here is from genome assembly GCA_963574575.1 of Galagoides demidoff. Lineage (NCBI taxonomy): Eukaryota > Metazoa > Chordata > Mammalia > Primates > Galagidae > Galagoides > Galagoides demidoff. The sequence goes on from CAUYQV010041424.1 coordinate 20,138, forward strand.
ATTCTTTTTTTTGGCTGGGGCTGGGTTTGAACCCGCCACCTCCAGCATATGGGGCCGGCACCCTACCCTTTTGAGCCACAGGCGCCGCCCCAATAATCATATTCTTAATAAAAATCTGTTATAAGTGTAGCTTTTTATGTAGAGTAAGATAAGCATTTTTGAGACATAGTGCTTTTATTTTTAAAAAATATATTTTATAACACTTTAAACATTTAGTCCTAATGGGTGAAACGCCTCGGAAACCCTCAAAAGCAGGCAAAATAGTCACTGTGAAAGTTTATAGAAATGCCTCCGAGCTAACACTGTGTTAGCACAGATGAAAAGTATACTTGATAAATGAACATTTTAGATAAATGTTTCACTAGGCAAATTGATCATTATGCCAATTGATTTTAAGTAAATTAATTTTAGGCAATTTGACATTCTCCCCCTGAAGGTGCTTTCTCACTCTGAAATTCTAGGATTCTTGACATACGTGATAAAGTCACTGCATCAGACAGAGTTTTTAAGAAGAGGGACAGCTTTTTCTTGGTCCTATCCCCAAATAAGGCCAAAATATTTCTGATATGAAGGAATAATAAAGACAATAACAGAATAATGCAGTCTTTAAATTGGGCCAGGGATAAATCTGTATACTTCACATTTGCTTATTCAATAAGTATTTATTGAATATCTACTATATGTCAGGCACTGCTCTGAATTAACTCATGTAGTCCTCACACTAACCCTGTGGGTCATCCCCAAATGTGGCAGGGGATAGAGCTGGGAACTGAAGCAGAGAGAAGTTAGATAATTGCCTAATTAACTGGGAGAGGTGGGTTTTGAACCCAGGCACTGTGGGTCAGTGCTTTACTGCCTCAGGAGATAGGGTCTGCTGAAAGTCTTTGACTGTGCTGTTCCAGGTGACATTTCAAGTTGGTGGAAACACAAGGGCAGGTTGTGGGGCTCTACACAATATCCTCTGGGTGGGTTAGAAATCACATGTAAGGCCTGTGCCTTCTCAGTGATAGCGTTACTGGAAGAAGAGAAATCCCTGCTTGAGAATGGTTCACGCTTTCTCTGAGTTTCTCTAATAATCTCCAAGTCCCACGCTTGGATGAAAGAGACTCCTCATCACAAGGAGGAATGTATGGGCAAGAAATTCCAGGCAAATCCTACTGAAAAAGCAATGACTGCACCACATGCTGGTAATGTTCATGTTCCTTCTCTCTCCTGTCTGGTTGTTTATGGAGACCCAATCTCTGTTTCCTCACCTCTCTACCTTAATACCTCTGTCATGTACAGGAGCTGAAAGGTTGAAGTATGTGAATTCAAGTAGGACTTTTTTGCTGGGACCTGTGAGCAAGCTGCCATCAGCAAGAGCTGGTGACAGGATCATTTCTGCATCTCCTGTGCTGGTGAGCAGGTGAGTGACCAGAACCATCAGAAATCCCCCTACCACAGGGCGTGCTAAACACCAGGTACAATTCTAGACAGTAGAAACTGTTTAATTCCCGTGCTTCCATTGACAGCACTTTTGGTGTCTATAGTCAAACAAATGTTGTACTATTAGGTGATAATAGTGGTTCCTAACACCGTAAGTCCTTACATAATGTCATCTATAACTTCTTAGACACTATGGTTTTAAAAGAAATGATGTATAACAATTTTACCATTGGCTTGGCACCTATAGCTCAGTGGCTAGGGCATCAGCCACATCATATACTGGAGCTGGTGGGTTCAAAACCAGCCTGGGTCTGCCAAAACAACAATGATAACTACAACCAAGAAATAGGCCGGCATTGTGGCAGGTGCCTGTAGTCCCCATTACTTTGGAGGCTGAGGCAAGAGAATCGTTTCAGCTGAAGAGTTCGAGGTGCTATGAGCTATGACGCCACAGCACTCTATCCAAGGTGACAGCTCAAGACTCTGTCTCAAAACAAACAAACGAAAAACCCCCAATTTTCCTATAAGCTAATTTTACCGTTTTATCATAGGCTAGTTGATGTATATAAGAGTTAATTTCCTACAGCATATTTCTGGTCACAAAAGGATCATCAGACTTTTAAATAAAGACCCAAATGCTCCCAATATCAAACATTGAAATAAATGTGAGCTCTGCATACATTTAAGAAACATTCATCAAAACGAGGGTAAGGTAATTATTTACTCAGTTATTCCAGTTCAAGGTCATGGGTGGCTGGAGCCCATCCTGGTTATTCAGGGTGCAAGGTGGGAGCCCATCCTTCCATCCCATCACAGGGTGTGCTCACACTCACTCACTCACTCAGATAGGGGCAATACAGACATGTCCATTCACCGAGCTGCATGTCGCTGAGATGAGGGAGGAAACGAGAGATTCCCAGAAAACCCACGCAGATGTGGGGAGGAGATGTAGGCTCTGTGCAGAGTGTGGCCCCAGCTAGGAATCGATTTTCTTTTTCTCATCAACATTATAACCAAATGATGTCGGACAAAACAATGTTATTCAAGGACCTGTTACATGTAGTGCTCATGTATATTATTTAGTAGGCAAAAAAAATAATTATATTAAGGAAATTTAGGAAATAATAACGACAAAAAAGAAAAAACAAAGTCTCATATTGGAATTCTTTAAAATTATAACATTAGCGTTGCTTGGTGATTTGAGCCTTCTTGGTAAGAAAAAACAACAAAGACACCTTGGTATGGCAAAAAGCAATATTTGTTAAAGATAACACGTAACTACAATGCACCTGACCCACTGGGAACAGTCTTTCCACGGAAGTAAAATGTGTTCCTGAGCTCAGCTGGCGATAAGTTTATGCCCTGAAGCATGATTATAATGTCAACCTTGAAAGGTCCTAATGAAATGAGTTTGATGGTCTCAGCCTACATATATTTATATGCACTGGTGCATGCGTTGGAACATATCTTGATGGACTGTCTGCAAAATAGCACGGCATGTACCTGAGATTACAGCGTGACCTGGAGTGTCCACACCGTAACTCCAATTTTCCCCACATGATGCACCTCTCAAAATTCAGCCTAGAAGGGAGAAATGACTTCTTAATGACAGTCTGTACATTATTGATGGGGTGATAGGTTGGTAAAGAGATAACCCTGGGTGTCTTGTTTGCCACTTGACTAACCAGAGTGAGTGTATTCCCCAGAGAAAATGTGCTTTGCAGAAAACCCGTTATCCTCTCACTAGTAACAATATTGTAAAATGTGAGATCTACCCTACCACCTCCTTTCCTCAAAACCTTAGTGGAGTCTGATTCTTTAAATCGGGCTGTATATTAAGACATAAAATTAACATTGAGATGTATGCATAGCATTTGGGTCAAGAGACCACTGTTAAGGATTTGGCTTGAGATACATCAGAATTCTATTATGTGTATTTCCTAGTGATAATGACAGGTCTCCTGAGAGATATTTCTAAGTTTTAAGGCAGGAAATCATCGTATGACTGGAAGGGATAGAAGGTTGCTATGTCTATTACATTTGTCTCACATTAAATATTTAGAAGCGAAGTAATCCCTTCGACCATTAAAGGTTAAAGCCTGAAGATTTGAAAGATTATCAAGTGAAGTTCTAATGTGACAGTGTCACTCTTTCGTGAGAACAGCAGAGATCAAGTTGCAGATGTCCAACCTTCTTATATTAACTTTGGAATCAAGTTGACAATGTCAGCAGTTTATTCTGTCTCCTATAGGAAAAGACATTGAACTTCTTTTGAATCCACTGCTCCATGACATTAGCTGACTCGAGATGCCCCATCTGTTATACTACCTGGGAACTGAATGTCACGAAAAATTCTCTAGCAAACTTTCACAACAGAAAACTTCATCTTGCTCCTCTGAATGTGAGCGTCAGGCTGATGAATAGCTTGCATCCTTTATATTTAACTTCTTAGAATGGAATTCAAAAATTTCTTTCCTCTAAGGTCATTAGGAATTTATGAACCATTTTTCTTTCCTTTAATCTTCAGGGAAGAATCTAGTTCTACATAGAAGACTACAAGGCATTTTTCGTTTTACAAATTGAACTTAGTTACTGGGTATTAAACAAGAAAATTTTAGGATTTCTGAGAAATTGTCGATAGACTAAGCATAAAACCTTTTATTCTCCCTCATTGAGGATTGTCTTTTCTGTGTCTTATAGAAAACGAAAACTATACAGTTACTCAGAAGTTAGCAATTTCTTTGAAAAATTTCATCAGTTATCGTGTACCAGTAGTGCCATCTTCACACCCCACTGTCATTTTCTCATTACTCTTAACATGCTAAAGGAGTGTGGCATTAAAAATCCCCTGTGATTTCAGCATTTCTCCTCCTGGCTAATGCAAGAAACTCAGACAAGACTGACATAAAAAAGGGAGATGAATTATTTAGCCTACAGAAGCGAAGGCTAAGTAAGTGGGTTTGAGAACATGCAGGGAATTTAATAATAGTCTTCATGTACAGAACACATATAGAACCAAGATAGATGGCTGGGTACTCTCTACATTTACCAAGATCACAATAAGAGGAAATAAAATAGGAAGGGCCTCGAGTAAGAATGAGGAAACATTTTCTGATGTTGCAGTTTGTTGGTTATGAATGTGTTCGTTTCATCATTCAATATTTATTAAGTTTCTGTTATATAAGGCTATAGTTGCTTAGAAGGAAATGGTTTACTTCAGAGTCTATTTTGAATATATTTACATTTGGCTTGAAATGATTTAGTTGATTTTATGTAGAGACAGAAAAAGGGATCATTTGATTTGTGATTTTTGTGATTCCTTCAGAGACATAAGGCAAAAATCTGAGATGCTAATATCAATGTTCATACTGATAGAACATGGGTTTTCCCCAACAGGCACTTTAAGAAGCACTGAAAAAGCAATTCAATATGCGTATCCATCAGTAGAATCACTGAGGCTCTCACGTCTTTGGGTCGGTCTTTTAGGCATAATGCAACAATGGCTGACTAATATCCCCGAGTCCTGTTTCTGCCCACCTGCAGCAGAGTTGGCCACATGAAGCCTCACTGCTTTGGTGGCCGTGGTCCTATCTAGTAGTTCCACCTACTGAAAGACATGAGCACCATTGACCTGAGCTAAGGTGCTTACTTCTCTGGTTTTCTCCCAATCCACCACTCACCTGCTTATTACTCAACTCCAGTTTTGGCCTGATGGTCCCATCCTTGGTCTCCATAGAAGACATCTATTCCTCTGACTCTGAATCTACATTACCATAAGGTCATGGAGGGTCCTTTCCTCATTGGGAAAAGCATCACTTTTTAAGCTCCTGAATGGTAAGGACTTGCCGTCAGAACAGGTTTCTTTTTTTTTTTTTTCTGAGTTTGAGGAAAATATGAGTTTCAAGAGTTGATGTGGATGTAAAACTGAAAATCCTGAGAGTTCACCAGTCTGTAATAATTGGCCTCATGAAAATAAAAAGCTGGAATTGTGGGTGAGGTTCTATCTCCCAAGAAACCCCTCCTCTTGTTGGCTATGCCCTTAGTTGTGATTACCAGATAAATTTAAGTCACGATTCTGGAGCTCGACTTTCAATTACCAATCAATCTTGCCATTTTCCAAGGCAAATGTAGTCATTTTGTAAATATAGCCCCTGTTGCCAGTCTTTTAATTGTGCTTTTTTCCTTACCTTTCCATATTTTGTGTAGATAAGTGGACATACTAAATTTTAAAACCACCTGTTATCGTTACAAAGATGTATTTCTTGCACTGATAGGACACTTGCTTTTGCATATGGTCCCTGCAAATAACTTGCAGCCAAGATATAATTAAATATAGTATATACATAGACCAGGTCAGAGGAGAAAAAGGGTCAAAATGTGTGGCTTTCTTAAGGTGACCTCAATTCACTAATACTACTGGTAGGTAGATGGGAGTCTGGATCTTCTAGGACAGCGGTTCTCAACCTGTGGGTCGCAACCTCTTATTAACAATGAAAATACACTGTGGCATTAGGAAGGTTGAGAACCACTGTTCTAGGGAAATGGGACAAAGTGCAGGCCCCCAGACCCCCATCTTGGTGTTGCACACTTTAATCTTGTCCTGAGCAATTGCTCACACCTGGGGAGGAGGGAATGCCCTACCCTTCTACCAATCAGAACCCAGTGTGCCAACTGCAAAAGGATGCAGAGGACTCTTGAGCTCACAGGCCAAGCAGCCTAGGTGTGACAGAGTCTGGAAGGTGACCTAGAGTAAACTTCATGCTAATTATGTTATTAGCTTAAATCTGCATTGCGGTTCCCAGGCCCAGAGGACTTTCAGAGAGGCTTATAGGAGATCTGCATGTTAGTAAGACTCTGTGGTCCCAAGGTGACCTCTGAACCACGAGGGGGTCCAAACTATGCAGTGTAAAACAGAGTTCCTGGCCATAACCCAGCCTTTTTGCTGTGACAAGCAATCCTCTCACTGTCCATGGTGAACCTGTCTTGCTCTGTAATCCTGTATCTTGCTCTTACTCCTGTACCTACCTTCTTCTTCCTCAGATAATTTTGTTTCATGCTTGTCCTGCTTTTGGTGGGTCTGCTCATCCTTCAGCCAGGAGCACACAAAGAACCCAGAGCACAGACAGCTGCCTGGACCCCACATTGTTCCACTTTTACTGGGGGAAAATATCTGGGTTCATTTAGTTTGAGATTCAATTAAAAATTAAAAGTCTACATAGCAATTGAACAATAATTCCATCTATTGTAGCCTGCTAATATTTAGGAAACTAATGCACAACTTCAGGGAAAGATTGGTGAAAGTGTTTTCCTTAGGAATCTGAGGTATAAACAGGATTTGCAATTTACCCCAAATCACACATTGAGTGGCAGAGATGAAGTTTATATTTACATAGGTTTGAATTTAAAAACTATGCTTTTCTCCCCATATTTATCAAATTTATAGCAAATATGAAATTATCTCACTGTATCTTATAATACTTCAATTTAAAATTATAAATTTCCGAACAGCACCTGTGATCTCTCTCTCTTTCCGGAGACCTTTTGTCTCTTTACCACTTCTTTGGATTTTCCTTTTGCCTCACTAGCAACTCATTCTGTCTTCCAAACTTCTTATTCAAGCAGGACCCAGGGATGAGGACTTCACCCTATTAGTATGAAATGCTTATTCTTTGGGGATTGCATGTAATACTGTGGCTGTAAATGCAAGTCCATATCTGCATTTTGGAACTCTAGCATGAACTCCAAGCTTGTGTATTCACCTGCCTACTCAGCATCTTCCATTGGATGTTTAATTAGCAGCTCACGGTCAGTCTGAAATTGACCCTTTTGCTGTATCTCAACAAACACACATGATTCTAGTCTTGGTCATCTGTTAATGGCAAGTCTGTTCTTCAGTTGCTTAGCCCCAAGTTATAGAGGTTTAAACATCGTACTTACTACAACAGCCACCAATATCATAACTCATTTGAGGAATTACTGAGAACAAGACATTCTCCTGGAAAGCCTGGAAATCTCTTGTGACTTGGAAGGCAAGCCACCAAGTAACTCAGCAATCCTGGAGGGGCAAAGTTCTTGTAGTAGTAAGGCTAATGTTAAACATTAAACATTTTATGGCAGTTCCTTGAAGGATTACTGGAGAAAAATTGCATGTAGTATTTTGGAGATCGTTTCCTTACCACCCTTGAAGATCATTTCCTTGAGTACATACTTTCTTGACACCTATGAGCTCATTTCTCTGAGCACGCAGCCCCTGCATGTCTTTGCTTAGTAATCTTTCCACCCATTATGTATTTTCTCAATAATGTGAGGAATGCTCAGTGCTATCCTGCACCTACGGTTAGCCTCACTGTCAATCCATGTCTCACTTATTATAAAATTGAATTGAATCTGCCCTCAAATATATCCAGAACTAGACCATACCAGAATATCTCTCTTGCTCCCAGAACTGGTTTCATCGCCACTGCAGCCTCCCAACATTCTTCCAACTTCCACTCTTGCTTCCTGTGTTCTATTCCCAGTAGAGCAATAGGAGTGATTCGCTTTACTATGGATTATGAAATAGTCCTGTTCAAACACCCCACACACTCAATATTTCTCAGAGTTACTGTTATAATCCTTACAAAGTCCTTCAAGGATCTTTAGGATCTTCAGATTTGGCCCCTGCTATCTTGCTGAGCATAACGCCTGTTACACTCCCCCTTGCATCTTTGCTCCAGCTGCCTATTCTGGAATTCTTACCAGTTCCTTATGCGCCCAGGAAGCTCCTGAGTCACAGCCTTTGCACTACTCTGCATGGAATGCTGGCTTGCCAGATGGGTGCCTGGTGCACTCCTTTACTCCGTCCCTGTTAAGTCAGGGGACTGACCTTGGTTACCCTTCCCTCTCAGTCCTTACCCTTTATGTCACTCATCAGTTTCATGGTGCTGTGTAATTTAATTATTAAGCTTATTTTTTACATTTTTTCCTCTCTTTACCAAAATGTTTCACCAAGAAGGTTTTCTACTAGTCTCTTATTGGATGAATTCCCTCACCATAACACAATACCCAACAAACAGTTAGCAATTAATATTTTGAGAAAGAAAAGTAAAAAAGAAATAAAGAAAAAACAGAAGAGTGAGAAAGGAAAGAAAAAGTAATAAGAAAGAAAGAAGGAAAATTAGAAAGAAAATAGGAGAGAAAGAAGAAAAGGTGTTTTTTTATTTTTTAATTTTTTTTATTATGGGGCCTGTGATACTATCTCCATTATGTAAGGTAATAGCTTATTTTCTGGATAAACTATGGAAATTACTCTTTGAACTAATCATTTGCAACCTTTATACTGAGATTATTTTGCAGGGAACACTTCTTAAATGTATTAGGAATTATTTTGCAGGGGGGCATTTCTTAAATGTATTAATACAAAAATAAAAAATACTTTGTTATAGCCAAGAGGAACCTAAGGAAATGTGAGAACTGAATGTAATGTACACAGAATATATCCGAAATGGGATGCTGGAACAAAAATAACACATTTGGTAAAAAGAAAAATTAAGAAAATCTAAAGTATAGTCTTTAGTTAATAATGTTTCCATATTGTTAATTTGGAATTTGTTAATTACAACAAATATATCATATGAAATAAGATATTTAATGATAGGGGAGGTTGTATGTGGGATACCTGGGAAATTTTTGTACTATTGCATCAGTTTTTGTGAACATTGAAAACTATTCATTTTAAAAAATAATAATGTTGACAAAATAAATTGATTCCAAGTTTTTTTTACTTTATTTTTATCCTTATCATTATTTAGAATTTCTGACAGCAACACAATTACTTGAAAAACTTTACAATACAATTAGTTTAAAAACGTTAAGAAAATAACTTAATTTTGCATGTATATTGACATGTATTTTATGAGGCTAAGTAATTACAGCATCTAAGCATCCACAAATTATTAGAGGCCTCAGAAATCATTGATCATTTCCAAATCCCATCCAAGAAAAGAATAGTTTAATGTTATTTCTAACAAATACCATCTAGGGAAATTTTTTTTTTCTTGTGCATTGCTCTTTTTGTTTTTTTATTCTTTTTATTAAATCATAGCTGTGTACATTAATGCAATAAAGGGGTACAATGTGCTGGGTTTACATAGAATTTGAAATGCTTTCATCAGACTGGTCAACATAGCCTTCATGGCATTTTATTAGTTATTGTGTTAGGACATTTATATTCTGCACCTAGTGAATTTCACATGTACAATTGTAAGATGCACCATAGGTGTGATCCCACCAATTACTCTCCCTCCACCCATCCTCCCCTCTCCTCTCCCTTCCCTCTTCCCTTTCCCCTTCTACTAAGGCTATAATTGGGTTATAGCTTTCATAAGAAAGCTATAAATTGTTTTCATAGTAAGACTGAGTATATTGGATACTTTTTCTTCCATTCTTGAGACACTTTGCTAAGAAGAATATGTTCCAGCTCCATCTGTATAAACATTTAAGAGGTTAAGTCTCCAACTTTCTTTAAGGCTGCATAATATTCCATGGTGTACATATACCACAATTTATTGATCCATTCATGGGTTGATGGGCACTTGGGTTTAAGAATGGCCCTTTTCTTTCTTATTAATTACTTTTAGGAACTAGAAAGAAACCGTGTTCAGAGTTAGCCCCTATTTCGCTGATTGAAAATATAAAGTAAAATTGACCAAAAAATTGAATTATTATAAAAGATACACATAGTGATCTGAGGGCAACTTTCAAACTAAAACTGGAACAAAAACTAATATGACATCATTGACGAGCATGAAATGTACTGGAAAGTAATCAGTGTACATGTGTGTGTATAAATGTGTGACTTTGACTACAGAAGATAACATATTTGGCTCATACTTGGAAGAAAATCAAACATTACTAGAGTTATCGTTAAAGATACAGCATGTAGACCATAGACGAGGCACTCTATAGCAGCAAACTATGGCACATATTATGAGGACATGGCATGACAAGATCATAGATTGCAGGCATAATTTGCGCAGAATCAGGTATTCCTTTGAGACTGAAGGATTGTTCACCATAGACCACGCTGAAAAGTGTTAGAGATAATAAAATCCACCTTGAGATGTGGCACAGGCAACCGTAGGGGAAGTTCAAAATGGAATTTTTAAAAAGGCTAAAGAAAAGAACACTTTTTGATTTTACATTAGTATGTACAAGTTCTGACAATTAAGTCCATGAACTTGTCCTAGAGAAAGTGCTACGTATCTTGTTAGTGAATATCACTCTGGTTACTATTGAGGTACTCGCCTTGGCTATATGGTGACTGTAGTGACATTCAACAATGAGGTATATAGCATCTTTTCTAGGACGAGTTTGCAAACTTAATTGTCAGCCCTCATAAAGTCCAGTGTGCTTGTTTAAGTGCTACAGATGAGTTTCTCTCCTTGCTGATCCTGGGCAGAACAGCCTGGTTACCAAACACGGAGCTGTGCAGTCACATTGACTCATCTACTGAGTCCTTTTTTATTGCAGCCTGGAGGAAGCACCACACCCCCCATGCTCTGCCCGTTTAGGAATTAGAGTGTTGTACACAGCATGTTCTGTCACTCACTTGTTCCACTTGATCTTCCTGTCACTGGGGAGGCAGTAGTAGGACTAAAAGACAGGAAAACCTGTCACAGAGTGTGGGACCTACAGGTGATAGGACCATAGAACTTTCTCAATTCTGCACAGTATTTTAGGTATACTTGCTGGCTGGGAGTGGGAATGGAGGAGGGTTTAAATCATCTACTTACAGGGCTACTTTAGCGAATGAGGTAGATGACTTACCTTTCACTTTCAGTAACTACTCCGCTGAGAATGAACATTGACCAAGGATTGTTGACCTTAAGTTTTGTGCTTTCTGGCTTAGGACCTCCATATTGGGTAATTTTACTGTTAGGTGTATTGTCACTGCTGCTGACCCCTAAACTTGTTACTTAGAACAGGTTATTTTCAACTTAGGCAGCACACTTGATGCAACCCTGATTTTATCTAAATAGATTTTTTATTTGTTTTTACTGGCATGTATATATGACGTTATTATTTTTCTTACTGTATTTTCTCTTGGCCTTTCACTTTTAGATAGGTGTGGTATTGACACACTCAAAGGGAGCTGGCCAACAGGGTAGACCACCTTCAGCTGGGTCATGTTTTTATAAGCCCTTCTGGTGCTCCAAACCAGAAGTCCTGTGTTTTCCTTGATAAATACATCCATCCTAAGTCTAAAACACCCCTTAATGCTACCCATCCAGATAATTCAGTAGTTCCTCAGGCCAAATGACTCCCATAAGACTATTGTCTGATGAGCAGAAAAGACATTACCTGAAGACTTATTGGAACAATGCTGTTATGTTTTCAGAATTTGTGAGGGGATTTGGGAGCTAAATCAACAAATGAGCTGATGTTTCCTATTACTAGAACACACAAGATGTACTGTTAGAATTAGAAAAGTCATACCTTCCTCAGTTTGGGGCGTGTTTATACTCCCAGAGAGTCTTTACCACTCCTGTGGGTCTTCTATTCAGATTAAATATTTCCCTAACAATCAAGGGCTCACCCTTTGAATCCTGGGGAAGGAGTCTCCAGGTTATTTGTCCTTTAGTGACTATGTTGGAGTTTATCAACACGTATGCCTTATTAAATAGTAGGGCTCACAATAAATGCACTACCCCATTTATCTGTATTCAGGCTAATTATTCTTTTAGGCAGGTGTTTGACTTCCTCTGATACCCTAGTGCCACCCTGCACACCTGGAATGGATTTAACCTACTGCTTGTTTTAACTTTTCTATATGCAACTATTTTCCTTTAAGGCAGTATTTCTCCTATATAGCTAATTTACTATCTCTTCATTGCCAGCCACCATTCAACAGAATTCCCAAATTCTGTCATTTATTTTTGTTATCTTCCATTATTTTTCTATTAAAATAGTAATACTGCAGACTAATGAATTCTCACTGCTCAGCAAAGTTTCCGGTACTAAACAAATACATGTTTTGCGAATAAATGAGAAATACATGGATAATAGTCTTTCACAGATGAATCTGTGGGGAAAAAAAATTATATACTATTCCAATCAAACTCCTCTAAGATTTATTGAAAAATTGATGATGCCTGACATCAATGGTAGAAACACTGATTTATTCTCTTTGATTCTTTTAATTATAATTTGTGATAAAAGATAGGAGTATGCATGATGGTTGTTAGTTTTTCCTTCTGTGTATATGACTAATTTCTTAAAATGAAGGAATATTAACAAAGGCTCTATGCACATGTATTTTTTCTTTCACTGTCTTCCTTAAAATGTCATCTATATTTTATCTTCATCCATTTTTATGCATACTATTTGTTTTATTAACTTTTGTGTTAAAATAAAATTCAAAGGTACATGCGATAGAATTTTGGGATCTAGCCAATAATTTAGCAATTAGTAAAAAGCCAAAGAATCTGTTAGTGTTCTGTTTGCAGAACTGAGGAAATCTTCTGTCCACCACCCACTTGCTGGATTAGGATTTAAAAGCAACTCTTTCAGAACAAAATGTCTCTGCTGTATTTTGACACTGTGAACCTGACTACATCCACCTTTAGGGTACATTTTTAGACCATGGTCAGCTCTTTTCTTTCTGCTCTTTGTCAACATTTGCATTTTATTTGCAAACATTCCTGGCTCCACTTAAAAGTTGAAAAAATACTTTCTTTCCTATCCAGTAACTAGCATAGTACTTTGTGTGAAGTAGATACTGAATTAATATAATTCAACAAATTACATATGATTAGTGAAATGAATGAAGTTAACATTGTACCATTTATACCAAAATTTATAATTCTTTAGCATGCTGCCAAATGGCTAAGTCTTCATTGATTTCCTGTCAATCATTAAATGCGTATTTCACTGTTCCATTTTATTCCATTGTTCAGAATTCCTCATTTCAGCCATAATTTATCATATGCTATGTGCTATTTAGGTCTGCTTGCTGGTCCTAAATGGCCAAAATATCATTTTACAGATATAATTCACAGTGGATAGAAAGCTTAATATAGCTTCTTGACATTTGATCACTTCATAATATCATATTTTTGGATTAATGGTATATTTAATCCTATTTCGATAAGTTAAAGTGATGGTCTAATAAAAATTATGATGTCTAGAGTGAATAACTTCAGTATTTAAAATAACAAAGATAAAAAAGTCTATATCTAAAAGTCACATTTTTTCCCTAATTGATCATTGTCGAAACATTCTGATGGAGATGTTGTTGAAGTGATGTCTCTGTCAGAAAGCATGATTTAATATAATATTAAATAACTTATGAGAAGATATACATTAAAATTCTCTTTTCAGAAATCTTCCTATCCTTTCTTTTTCTTAAAGTTAATTTTTACTAAATCATTACCATACACATTTATGGGGTACAATGCGATGATTTGATATACAATGTGGAATGCTTAAATCAATCTGATTACCATTACCTATCCTTTCTTTCTTCATTGCAAAGAGATGTATAAGTACCTAATTATATTTTTCAGTTTCACACATGAACTTTAATCTTTATAACTAGGTAATTTGATAGATACAACTATATGGAATCACATATTTTTCAATTTGGGGCAAATTCATTTGCTAAAATTCAATATAAATATAAAATTGAACAAAATTCAGTAGAGATGTTCTTCTGCGTAGAAGCTCAATAGATACTAAACCCATAAAAGGAAAACTACAGTTCTAGTGACAGAAAATATATTGAATTAAATGATTGTTAAAAATAAATGGGAACATTTAAGCAAGTACACAGAAAAAGGTTAGCATTAATGAAAAGAAAGATGGGTGTTTGGCTTACCAAACCAATTAACTGTCATCAGACAAGAGAGTCAATGAGATCCTGGATGAGATAAAACAATAGGCATAATTTGTTTGCAGATTCAGAAGCCTCTCTCACATGCTACCATATCTATCATAAACAAGAACACGAAGTTAAGTTATTCACAGAGCAGTTACTTGCTGAATGAAAAAATGATGCTCAATAGTGAGGACCACTGAGAGGCATTCCAGGTTAGATAGGACAAAGAACTAAGCAAAAAAGGGGGCTGCAGATGTGCCCCATGCCATCTCTGCCCACACAGAGACTAAAGGGAATAAAATTGAAATCTGGGAGAAAACTGACATGGCCAATTGATAGTATCATCAAACAAATTAGGATCAAATTGGATCTGTTATTAGACATTTATTTCCTTGATTTTCCAGAGCCTTTGAATTCCTTAGAAAGTATGAAGAGTTTTACAGTAACGATAGCGATATCTTTCATGCCAAAATGGATTTCATACTAATGAATGATTAGAAAATTCTCTCCAAAGAACATATGCAAAACATGGCAGACTAGATATTTCTTGCTGTCCTCAAATCATAAATTTAGATATATTTTCTCCTCTTTTTCATTTCATATTTTCCCACACCTATAAGTCCTGCTCACCACAGCAGGATGTTTTTCATAATCTGTATCAGTGAACCCCAATGAAATCACATTTTCACTTCAGTATTGGGTCAGATGCCAATATTTTTATACCTCGGTTATCTCAATGATTTTCCAATGGTTATCTTAATTCTTATGCATCCAACTCGAAATATTGGCTTCTTTCCTTTAATTCCATGTTGCATTGATGACATAATCCTCCAAAAGCTATTTTTGATATCTCTTTTATTCTTTAGCTATCTTTTCTCTATTTCTAAAGCTATTTCTTATTTTGTCTATACTTGCTTTTCCCCTTATTCACAAATTCATTTTATTTAGGCCTCTAATACTTCTAACAAATATTATTACAGTAAGTAATAACACTTACAATTACATGTTTATTCTTTCAATCATTCATTGTGCTGGTGTTTTAGAAATATTATTTTTCATAATTTCTATAGTATGGTGTTAAGGAGGGTACTACTGTGCTTACTTTACATATAATGGGCAGGAGACTCAGAAAGACTGATAAACTTGCTGAAGTTCACAGAATTAGTACAATGAGGATCCAGGATTCAAATCTCTGATTCTCTAGTGCCAGTTTTTTTGTGGTTTTTAATTTTTTTTGACAATAATTCTCATAGTTTCTTATCTCTTATCCTTAGCACATATTTCCTATTATTACCTATTTTTTTAAAATTAAATCATAGCTGTATACATTAATATAGTCATGGGGTACAGTGTGCTGTTTTTATATACAATTTGAAATATTTTCATCAAACTGGTTAACACAGCCTTCATGTCATTTTCTTAGTTATTGTGTTAAGACATTTGTATTCTACATTTAGAAAGATTCACATGTACCCTTATAGGATGAACCATAGGTGTGGTCTCCATTTTTCATCCCATGTAACAATATGGTGCAGAAATTGTTTACCTTTATGTTATGAC
>CAUYQV010041429.1:0-25236 GCA_963574575.1 Galagoides demidoff
AGGGGAGGGGTGGATGGTATATTCACAGTATCGAAGGGAAAACAACCCTGTCATCCAAGAATACTATAACTTGTAACATTATCCTTTAGAAAAGAAGATAATAAATTCTTTCCTCTGCAAAAGAAGAAGAATTTAAAAAAAAGAATTCGTTATCCTAAATAAACCTTACAAACCGCTATCCTAAATAAAACCTTCCAAAAATGTTTTCTTCAAATTGAAATAAAAACATGCTAAAAGGCAATACAAAAACATATGAAAGCATAAATATCACTGTGAATGTAAATATATTATAGACATATACAGGTATTTATGTAACACTGTAATGATGGTACATAATTTACTTTTAATCTCCGTATTAAAAATTTGTTAATGGATACAATAGAAAAAGAAGCAAACTCTCAGTATAAAACACAAAATGTGTGTGGAAGGAGGGGAATAAATGTGTAGTGCTTTTGTATGTAGTTGAAATTAAGTTGTCAGCTTAAACTACAAAGTTATGACTACAAGAGAAAACCTATAATACACAATTAATAAAAGGCAGACCAGTGAGGAAAAGAAGGACGATAACTGCAAATTAGGCAGAAAATGACTAAAAAATGGCAAAAGTAAGTCTTCACTTATCACTAATTACCTTGAATGTAAATAGATTTAACTCACTAATCAAAATGTATGAGTGGGCTCGGTGCCTGTGGCTCAAGTGGCTAAGGCGCCAGCCATATATACCTAAGGTGGCAGGTTTGAATCCAGCCCGGGCCACCAAACAACAATGATGGCTGCAACCAAAAAATAGCTGGGTGTTGTGGCAGATGCCTGTGGTCCCAGCTACTTGGGAGGCAGAAGCAGGAGACTTGCTTGAGCCCAGGAGTTGGAGGTTGCTGTGAGCTGTGATGCCACAGCACTCTACCCAGGGGGACAGCTTGAGGCTCTGTCTCAAAAAAAAAAAAATGTACGAGTGGCTGAATGGATAACAAAAACAAGATACAACAATATGTTGTCCACTAGAAACTCACTTTAAAGATAGCTAGACTGAATGTGAAGGGATACAAAAATAGTTCATATAAATGGTATCAAAAGAAAGCAAAAGTGGCTATATTTACATGAGAAAAAAATTAATTTTAGGTAGAAAACTTTCTAGAGAAAAAGATGGTCATTATATAATAATAAAAGGATCAATTCAATAGAAGATATAACAATCATAAATATATAGACACTCAACATCAGAACACTTAAGTATGTAAAGAAAATATTGGTAGCTCTGAAGACAGAAATTGACAGGAATACAATAATAGTAAGGGACTTCAATACCTCACTTAAGATAATGTATAGATTAACAAACTGTGGTATGTATATACCATGGAATATTATTCAGCCACTATAAAAGATGGAGAGTATACATCTTTTGTACTAACTTGGATGGACGTAGAACCCATTCTTCTTAGTAAAGCATCATAAGAATGGGGAAGTAAAAATCCAATGTACTCAATTTTGATATGAGGGCAATTGATGACCTAGTACATATTGGGGGTGGGGGAATGGGAGAGCAGAGGGAAAGAAGGAGGGAGAGGGGTGGGGGATCATGGTGTTTGGCACACCTCTTGTGGGAGGAAAACATTTATAAGAGGGACTTTACTGGACAAATGTAATTAGTGTAACCTGGTTCTTTATACCCTCAATGAATCCCCAAAAATTAAAAAAAAGATTGGATAGAACATCTGGATAGAAAATCAATAAACAATTGATGTGAACAATGCCATAGAGCAAATGGACTTAATAGACACACATATCACCTTAGGTCATAAAATAAATCTTAACAAATGTAAGATTGACATCATTTGATTTTTTTCTGACCACAATGTAATGAAATGAAATTAAGAACACCAAGAAACCCAGAAAATTAATACATATGTGGAAACTAAACAATATATTCATGAACAATTACTGTGTCAAAAGAAAATCAAAAAGGAATTTAAAATATACCTAGAGACAAATGAAAACAAAACTGCAACATATCAAAGCCTGTGGGGTACAGCAAAGGTAGGATTCAGAGGGATGCCTGCATTTAAAAAAGATAGGTATCAAATAAACAACCTAACTTTATACTTCAGGAAACTAGAGGTTTGTTGTAGAAAAGAATGAGCCAAACTCAAAGCTAGCAGAAAAAGGAAATAACAAGGATTGGAGGAGAGATGAATTAAATAGGGAATTAAAAAAATAGAAAAAACAAAAGTAAGTTTTCTTTAAGTATATGTGAAATTGACAAACCCTTGACTAAGAAGAAAATAAAAAGACTCAAAATCAAGAACAAAAGAGGAGATATTATAACAGATACCTCAGAAACAAGGAATCACAAGGGACAATTATGAACTATATGTCAGTAACTGGACAACCTATTAGAAATGGAAAAATACCCAGAAACATACAGAACATAATCAAACATACCAAAATTGAATCAAGAAGAAATAGGAAGCTTGACCAAGGCCAGGTACGGTGGCTTATGCCTATAAACCTAGCACTTTGGGAGATAAAGGCAGGAGGATTATTTGAGGACAGGAGTTTGAGACTAGCTTGGGCAACGTAGCAAGTTTTTGTCTCTTCAAAAAATAGAAACATTAGCTGGGTATAGGGTACCTGCCTGTAGTCCCAGCTATTTGGGAGGATGAGGCAGGAGGAATCCCTTGAGCCCAGGAGTTAGAAGTTGCAGTTAGCTATGATAACACCACTGCACTCTAGCCCTGGCAACAGAATAAAACCTTGTCTCAAAAAAAAAAAAAAATGGAAAAAGATGAAAGCTTGAACAGACCAATAACAAATAAGAAGATTGAATCAGTGATTTAAAAAAAAAAATCTCCCCAACTTCTAACAAGAAGTTGTGGGCCATCTCTGTAGAATTTCAGGATTCATGGGAATCTGTAGAGTCACAATCATCAGAGGCATTGATCCAGATGCCCTGTTTGGTTTCCAGGTCTTTCCAAGTAGGATTTTGACCTAGTTGGATTTTGCAGTGGCTAAGCATTTAAACGTTAATGGAGCAAGACTATGATTGCTGGACCTGGGATTTGTCCTCAGCTCTGTCTTCTTTTCCACTCTGAGAGATTAAAGCCTCTTTGTAAACTACCAAAAGGCCTTTTGACCTTTGTACTTCATCTTTACCTGGTAGTAAGTGCTCTGGGGTTATTCATTATCCCTCTGTGGGGCAGTGCAACTTAGTGATAACCAGCCTGCTTCACTGTATTTTTGTGCATTGTTCTCCCTTTACCTTTCAAATGTCTAAATCTTACTGGCAAGGGCATTCCCTCTAATGTGACAAGCCTCACATCACTACCAGTAATATCTTCATCAGCTGGCCTGCCACTTAGTGTCAGGTACTATCTGTGCCCTAGAAACCATTGGAGATGTCATCCTCTTTGCCAGATGAACGGTAGATGATTCCATCCCAAACCCCATCTTTGTGCCTGCTTTCTCAGACCACTGCTGTTACCAGTTGTGTCGTTTCATGTTCTTCAGGTGTGGATGCCCAGATGGAATCAGAAGGGCAAGGAATTTATAGAGGAAATGCTTATGAAGGATGAAGCAGGGAGAGCAGGAGCAGAATGCAGAGCCTTTAGATGACATTATCAATTTGATACCTGTGAAAGGACAGAGGGAAGAAAGGAAGGAAGGGAGAGCCTCTAGGAAAATCTCAGTAGGCAAAGATTGAGGAGCCAGAGCAAAGATTACCATTAGAGGTATCCTGCCTTGCTGGTATAGCCCCCTCTTTAATCCCAGCTGTGCTCAGTCATTGGCAGAGAGAAATCCAGAGTTTGTGACCTTGGCTTGAATGCTAACTCAGAGCTTGGAGCTGCATCCTTTGGAGACATCAGTGGCATACTTCCATGGCTATCACATCCCCAGCCGTTAAGTCCCTACTTCTCTGTCTTTGGTCATCCCTATCTTAATGGCCATCAACAAGCCTTATGTCTGAAGCTACCACAAACTAGGAGAAAGGCCTGGAATAGACACTTCCCTAGTGCCTTAGGAGGAAGCATGGCCTTGCCAGCACCTTGATTTCAAACTTCCAGCCTCTAGAAGTGTGAGACAATAAGTGTCTAGTGTTTGTGGTACTTTTGTTAAATGGTGCTAGCAAAGTAATACAGATGATCATCTCTCATTTAGATTACAAGAGCCTCTCTCTGTTGATCTCTGTGGTTTAGCCTTTTCCAACAGGGCAGTAAGAATGATCTTAATGTAGTCAGATTATGTCACTCCTCAGCTCAAAACCATCCAGAGAATTTCTGTATTAGAGTAAAGAGTAACAGCCAAAGTCCTCACAAAGGCTCCCATCACACGTGCTCTCTCCCTTCTCTGACCTTGACTTTCCCCAAGTCTACCCTGTTCTGGCTTCCTACCTCTAGTCTTCAAGCCTCTTTCAAGTAAGAGGCTTTGTATAGCTACTTCCTCTCCCTGCCTTTTCCCCAAATACCCACATCCCTCATTCTCACTTTTTTGAGTCTTTGTTCAAATGTGACATTCTTAAGGGAATCCTACCCTGACCACCCTATTTAAAATCACAGTCACATCCCTCTGCACACTCGATCTCCTTTATCCTGTTTTATTATGTTCTTTTTCTGTAGCACTTATTACCTGACATAGGATATAAATTATACATAATTCTTATTATCTGTCTTCCTCTACTAGAACGTAAGCTATGAAGGAAAGGAATTTTTGTTTTATTCTCTAATACACCCCAGGCAGTATAACAGTGCCTGGTTCTAGAAGATTTCTAATGTTTAGTGGGTGAAGGAATGGGCTTTCCAGGATAGGAAATTAAATAAAATATTAAACCTTAGAGCTTAACAGCACAAATAAATCTCCCCACAATTTAATATCCAGTTTGAAACTTGTATTCAGAACTGACCCATCTTTGTTCACCTAAAATAAATCAAAATCACCCTGTGTCAGGATCAAAGAGAATCATGTTTGGTTTGTATCTTCAAGGACTCAGAGCCTTATAGCTAGAGGCAGGCACATGCATGTCATAGGTTATCTTCTTGTTATCCCCCTTTTTTTATATAGTAGAGAGAAGGTAAGGAGGGCTTGTGAGTAACAAAAGGGCCAGATAGACTTATCTCGTTTCATTGAGTCCAGTCTTTCTCTAAGGTGAAGTCAAATCTAATTTCAGATATTATACTTAGAATCTTCCTTCCCCTACCTTCCCCCTAAGTAACCCCAATAGATGTCAGATGAAAAAAAAAGTATCGTTATCTGCAATATAATAATTAACCTATTCAAAAATGCAGAGAGATTTCTATTGATAACAAATTATGGTTATTATGCAAGCTTCTGACTATTCTTATTACCTTCAGGCCAATTTCATGAAAACTAAGAAATAAAAAGTACTGCTGGCGGCATTCTGCAAAAGGAGCCTCTCAACAGGATTTAACTAAGGCTGTGAAATGCAGTGAAAGATAAAAATAAATTAGGTAGTAACCTATTTGTAATCTTAGGTAAGAAAATAGGTATTCTATTTGTAGTCCTATTCAGTAATAGCCAGGCCTTTATTTCTGAAATTTCTTTTCATGATCTGTCTAAAGAGATGACATTTTAAAAAGTGCCTGAGAAGCTTCACATTTTGTTTAATTAAATTAGTTTTCTTTGGTAGAATTAAAGAAAAACAGTTTTTGCTATTGTTTGATGTGACTTAGAAATCTTGAGTGATGTCTCAGGGAAAAAGTAGTGTTTTAGGTGTATGTCTGTTTTTTATCCATTTGTTTCCTTATTTATTCATTCTTTGCTGAGTGCCTGCTTTACTCTAGATCATAAAAAATGGTATCCTCTCCATTTTATGGAGATCACAGATCTCTCCCGAACAGGGTGGGCAAAGAAGAAATTACCTAGTTTGTATTAATTGTAGTAACTTTGGCTGGGCACAGTGATCTCACACTTGTAATCCTGTGGCTCATGCCTATAATCCTAGCACTCTGGGAGGCTGAGGTGGGTAGATTGTTTGATCTAAGGAGTTTGAGACCAGCCTGAGCAAAATTGAGACCCCTATCTCTACTAAAAATAGAAAAACTAGCCAGGTATTGTGATGGACCTTCATTCTACTGGGATTCCTCAGCTACTGGGGAGGCTAAGGCAAGAGGATTGCTCAAACCCAAGAGTTTGAGGTTGCTGTGAGCTGTGATACCATAGCACTCTATCCAGGGCAACAGTGAGACTGTGTCTCAAAAAGAAATTGTAGTAACTTTTTGAGGGAAATAGTTTTCATACCAGTTTGGCTGAAAATTATTATTTTTATTATAGTAAGAACACTTAACATGAAATCTACCCTCTTAGCGAGTTTTTAACTGCACAATTCAGTATTGTTAACTATAGGCATAATATTCTACAGCAAATCTCTAGAATTTGTATAACTGAAATTTTATATCCTTTAAACAGAAGCTCCACACTTTCTCCTTCTCCTAGGCTCCGGCAGCCAACAGTCTACTTCCTGTTTCTACAAGTGTGATTATTTTAGATACCTTCTTTAAGTAGAATTATACAGTATTTGTCTTTGTACAAGTAAGACTACAGAGTACAAGGTTTCTGCATAGCAAAAGAAACAGAATGAATTAGCTGGAAATTCTTTTCTGCAAAGGAAAAAAGCCTTGTATATAAATGAATGAGGAAAAGAAGGGACATTGCCAGAGTTCAAGGTTTGAGGGAAAACATCTATATTTCTACCTCTAGATGACAATGATTATTTGCTTTAAAATACCAGTTTCTCCATTTTTGTCCATTTCTATCTTTTTCCCCAACAGAAGACCAGCTACCTGTTTTCTTAATGAAAATTTCATTGATATTCCTTCTCTCTCTCACTTCTTTTTTCATCTCTAAGCTGTTTCCTTGTGCTATTATTCAGTGACATTTCCACATTTATTATCTATATTCTAACTAACTTTTCAAAAGCTCTAGAAACTCATCTCAACATTTCCTTGAGTAAATCAAGTTATTCTCAAATTATTCCCCTGTACTCCCCATTCCTCATATTTTCTTCTTTGGCTTTTTCCTCAAAAGACATCATCCTATTGTTTTTGCTTTTCTTTCTTCACTCTGATGTATAGTTAACCTTCCTCTTTTTGAAATATTTTTGGTCTCACTGATTTTCTGTGTTTGAAAAATCTTTCAATAGATTTCAATGAGTTATTCAATCCATATTGTATTCCTAAGAAAGATACTTTTTATCCTGAAACTTTGTTTTCATATTTCTGGATGTCTCCGTTATTTCAGTCCCATCTTGTTCTGCTTTTCCTTTTTAGTCTTCTTTCTAGAGGATATAAAATCTTCTGAATTGTCTTTGTTATTGACTAAATAATTCTTAGATAAAATGTCAGAGGTTTCTCCTCTTATTCCAGGAAGTTGATCCCAACATCTCTTCTTCTCTGGGCCTCTGGTATTACTGTGACTTTTTTTTTTTTTTTTAATGTGACAAGAGGCCAATTAAAATTAGTTAGAGTAGAATAATTTGCAATATACAGGGATGACTCAAGTAACCTGGTGCAAGAATGCCGCCAGGTCTCTGGAGAGCCTGGAAGGAGAGCAGGCATGGCTCACCATCCGATGCTTTCTTGCTACCACTTGACAAAGTTGCTTTTTCTCTCTATAAGCCTGTTTCCTCTGCCCTTTGATCTACATGGCAAGTGGAAGATGGCCAGCCCGAGGTCCCCAAGGCTATATTCAGGCATCCCAAGAGACTAAGCCAATTTTTCTCTTCTTCATTATGTCAATTCAGATATTGGTAAGTAGACTCTAATGCATCTAGCTTAGACTTCATTCTATTCCTGGTCCAAACAGGGGGACAGTCACATTATACAAAATTTCTTGGTGGCTCCTGTGTCTCAAAGGAGTAGGGTGCCGGCCCCATATGCTGGAGGTGGTGGGTACAGACCCAGCTCTGGCCAAAAACTGCAAAAAGTAAATAAATAAATAAAATTAGATTATATATATATATAATCTCTTCACCTCTACTGTAAGGGAAGCAGACAGTGAAGGATAGTTCATGTAAGGAGTTTCTAGAATTGGTTCATTAGACAAATTTGCTCTAACATTTGTTCCTCAGTCAGCCGTGATACCACAAGAGATCCCCAGAGATCCCCTTGGTTCTGAGCAGTACATTATGTCTTTGTTTTCCTACTTTCCATGCTTTCCTCCCTTACAGTGTTCAGAGCTTTGATGCCTCAGTCCCTCAGGGCCTAGGAAAGCAATAAATTTATCTTCTCATCCCTACTCTGAACTAGAACTATCTGCATTTTTTAGGAAACGGCAATGGAATATTTAAGGGAAATAAAGGTACAGCCTGGGCCAAAACCAAACCAAACCAAACCAAATGAAAATGACAACAACCCCCCCCCCCCACCAAATCTTTGTAGTAGATAACCACTAATTTTGACTCAGAGTCAGATGAGCCTTGGATTTTGGACAAACTAAAAGGATAAAATAAGGCATGAACTGGATAGGCATTTGGCTTAGCCCCAGATGGAAGTCTTAAAAAGAGTCTTAATATTGGGACAAATACAAAGATACTGTTCAACCTCATCACAACCAAATACTACTTGTTAAGTGACTCATTGTTTTTCCTGGAGGATTGCGCAGAATGATGAATAGTTAGATGTGATATGTGACCACTGGTTTGAGACCATCTGAGGAGTAAGAAAATAAATTCTGTGGCTCTCTGTGAGTTATAGAAAGAATGGAGTAAGAAGAAGCAATTGTACTGCTTGGACACTAAGTGCTTGTTCATGATAATTGGGCAGCTAGTGTTTTCAGGTCTGTTTCTAAAGGCCAGAAATGCCTATCCAAGAATCACCAATATAAGTAACCTATAAAGTGAATGAATTTTGCAATCTTGACCTCTGCCTCTAAGTCTATTGTCTTAGTCCATTTGGGCTGATATAACATAACCTGGCTTATACACAAGAAATTCATTTCTCACAGTTTGAGGTCTGGTCCAAAATCAAGGAGCCAGCAGATTTGGTGTCTGATAACAGCACATTTTCTGGTTTATAGATGGCACCTTTCAGCAGTGTCATCATGGAGCTTGGAGCTTGTTTAAGCTCCACTGGGCCTAGTTTATGAGGGCACAAATTCCATTCAGGAGGGTTTTGCCTTCATAACTTATCACCTTCCCAAAGGTCCTACCTCCTATTATGATCACCTTGGAGTTAGAACTTCATATGAATTTGGGAGAGATAAAAACATTTGGACCATTCATATCGTAGTACTTACCTCATGCAATCATTCCACAAATCTGTATTTATTTGATGCCCACTATGCCTACTATATGGGCTACTCTCTAAAACTCTTCTTTTTTTCTTTTTTTTCAGACAGGGTCTCCCTTTGTCACCCCTGCTAGAGTACAGTAGATCATCATAGCTCACAGCAACCACAAACTCTTGGGCTTGAGCAATCCTCTTGCCTCAGCCTCTTGAGTAGCTGGGACTATAGGTGCCCAGCTATTTTAAGAGATGGGGTCTCACTCTTGCTCACTCTAGTCTTGAACTCCTTAGCTCAAGGGATCCTCCTGCCTTAGCCTCTGAGAGTGCCAGGATTACAGGAGTGAGCCATTTTCCCCAACCTAAAACTCTTATTTAAAAAATCAATAAAGTATTAGATTTATGAGGGATTTTAGAAGAGATAATGGAGACCCACGCCATCTAGAAATCTCTTTCAGTGACACCAGGTATTCTTCTTTCAAAGGAAACATCTCCAACAGCAGCCATTTCTTTATGATAAAACCTCTTCCATATATTATGATGGAACTCAATTTCTCTATTTCCACCCATGGGTTCTAATTTGTCCCATCGAGAACACAGTGTCAGTCCCATTTTCACATGATGACCTCATAAAGTTTATGGATGTAAACCTTCCTTCAAGTCTCTTCCAAAGTGAGCATCCTCAGGCCTCTCAAGTTCCTGTGAAGCCACATGAGCACTTTAGTTTGTAAATGTTCCTTTTCAGCATCATGCTCAGAACTGGACACAGCAATAAATAAGTGTATAATTTAGTGGGAGCATCACTTTTGCCAAGCAATGTGGTCTACATTTACTTTAGTAATTATTATTATTTCTTTTTGGTAATTATTTTGAACACACTGAGTTTGGGTCACTAGGACTTCAGGAGGATGTTGCATCTCTCCTACCCCTTCCTGCTCTCACTATTGATTTCTAGAATTCAACTGTATCACCATTGTAGTCAAAGAGGGCTGTATTAATTTCTTTGCTATTGAAGCAAATTAGCACAGATTTAGTGGCTTAAAAGAACATAAACTTATTATCTTACAGATCTGTTGATCAGATGGCTGATGTGAGTATCCCTTGGCTAAAATCAATGTGTCTGCAGAACTGCATTCTCTTCTGGAGGTGCTCAGAGAGATTCCATTTCCTTCCTTTTCTAGCTTGTAAAGGCTGCCCACATTCCTTGGCTTATGGTCCCTCCTCTGTCTTCAAAGCCAAAAATGTTGCATTTCTCTGTACATTTCTTCCATGGTCACATCTATTTCTCATTTTTCTCTTCTGCCTCCTTCTTTCATTTTAAGGACCCTTGTGATTACATGGGACCTACCTAAGTAAACCAGGATAATCTCTCTATTTTAAGGCTGGCTGATTAACAGTCTTAACTCTATCTGCTACCTTAATTCCTCTTTGCCATGTGACCTAACATATTCACAAGTTCTGAGGATTAGGATATCTTTGGGGGCTGTTATTTTGCCTAGCATAATGGCTGCAATAGCTCCAGATACCATCTCCTCACACAACATCCAGAGACTGGAAAGAGGGCCAAGTCTTCTTTATGTTGCCTTTTTAAAAGGAGGGAAGAAATTCCCTGAAGCCTCCCTTACTGTTTTTTATTTGCCAGAATTACATCACATGCCCATTCCCAACCCAATCACTGACAAAGAAAATAAATTACCATGTTCAGTTTGAGCTAATCAAGATCTAGTTCCTGGGCCTCAGGAGGGCTCAATCTCTCATAAGGAAGTTGGCCTGTGACACCTGAATCATATTGGGTTTCTAGTGGCACAAAAGTGATCCAAAATGGCTTTCTGGTATGATTTATCCTGTAACCACACCATAATGACCATTATTTATCTTAATAGACCTAGTAAGCTGAAGGAGAGAGAAAGAAGTGTTTTTTGTTCAATTATTTTTGCCTATACCCAACCATGTAGAGAAGGTCAAAAAAATTGGAGATATTTAGAGAAAATAAAGGGAAGAAAAGTGATCACTATATTTTAAGTATATGGGTACTGGGGTTCTATCAGAGAAACACAGAGGGTATTAAAAATAGGTATATGCATTTTAAGAAAGGAAAAAACTGTATTAAGATTATAATACTCAGTATATACCAATAATAAAAAGTGAATACAAATCTCATTTGAGCACCTCTTGCAATTGCAGAAGTCAAACATGATATAAGTATTACAATTTCAACAGTTTTTTTCTTTGATAGCATGTGCATACCTTTTATTGGTACCCTCTGATTTTATTACCCACCCCCCAACCCTAGCTCCCACCATTACATAATGTCATATCCTAAAGTCTTTTCATGAATATATATATATATATATACACACATATATATATTTTACACATATATATCCATAAATATATGCTCTGTGTGTATATATATAAAGGAATTTGTTACAGGGATGGGACTTTATGTAACTGTGGTAGCTGGTTAAGCTACCTCTGGAAGTCTGTCATTCTTCAAGTCTGATGTTGAAGCTTGTGGATATAGTAGTGAAGGCAGGGAAGGAGAGGTGGCTGTAAAGGGCAAAGTGAGGGAGAGCAAGAACAAGCTGGAATTGGAAAAGCACACATGGGGTGCCTGAAGAATGGACAGAACCCATGCAAATTCTCGTCATCTCTGATCTTTCTTTAAAGTCATTTGAATCTTACTTGGATCCCAGTACTTAATGTACTAAGGAGCCATTGCTACACCTGGCTTTTGTTCCTACATTTGAACTTTTTAACATTTAGAACACTGGCACATTTAAGCATTAGAATTCGTAATGTGCATTGATCAGGAACCCATACTTCAGGGTCTTCATTTTTGGCAGCAGAATGGGGAAAAGGGAAAGGGTTAGTTAAAAAGTTTACATTTCTAGTGTCTTGTCAGGTAGTTTCCTTTGCTTACCTTTCCTTTGCTATGCGAAGGCTTGTGAGTGATTTAACAGCAAATTCTCTCGCTGGAAGTGAAGAAAATGAAAACAAAACAAAATAAAAACCCAACTTTGAGTTGTTTGTTTCTCTTCAATAACCACATATAATGGTTACAGTGGTTTAACAGTCCTGGTCCATTTTAGGATTGGCCTTGCTTCTTGGTCATTGGATTGAAAGATTATATTTAGGATGAACTCCTCTCTGAATCTTTTGTTCTGTAATTGTAGCATAATATAGTGTTTAAGGATAAGTTGTTGTATATTTAACTCAGAATACTGGTCTTATCAGATAAATATTGGCAAGCACATTAAAATTATATTTATTAATGATATAGACTATAGTCATTAATAATAGTACCACATATAGCTTAGCAAGCATTTTTTGCAAAAATCACTCATGTTTGAATTAATAAGAAAAGAATAAGATTTACTGAATGCCTAGAATTTTTCTGGCATAGGCTAGGTGTCCACATTTCACTAATTCACACCACAACCCTGTGGGAAGTAGCTTTCCTATTTACAAGAGAGGAAACCAGGCTTTAGAGTGCTCACTCATTTGTCTCACGTCTCCTGAAGAGTAAAAGGGGGAGCTGGCATTTGACCACATTTCTGTATCATTCCAAAGCACATTTTTGTTTTTTAATTTTTAAAAAATGTGACTGATTCTGGTAAGATTAGGTTTCCTTAGTAAAGTTTTTATAGGTGTATTATAAGATAATACAGTTGAATACACTGATTTTAAATGAAATAAAACAGTGGTTTATGTTTACGTGTATCTATACATACACAGATGCTCACATATACTCACACATATTTTCTATTAGGTGAGAGAGATAATTCAATCTGACAACATGTTAATATAATCCCACATTAAGAAAGCATGGTGAAGCTGGGCTCATGGCTATAATCGTAGCACTCTGGAGGCTGAGGTGGGTGGATCACCTAAGTTTACGAATTTAAACCAACAGGAACCTGAACCAGACCTCATCTCTAAAATTAGTCAGGTGTTATGGTGGGTGCCTAAACTCCCAGCTACTCAGGAGGCTGAGGCAGGATGATCACTTGAGCCCAAGAGTTTGAGGTTGCTGTGAGCTGTGATGCCACAGCACTCTACTGAGGGTGACAAAGTAAGACTGTCTCAAAAAAAAGAAAGCGTACTTATCACAGCTCAATTTACAATTACCAGGTGCGGAAATAACCTAAGTGCCTATCAACCCATGAATGGATTAATAAACTGTGGTATCTGTATACCATGAAATCCTATTCAGCCATAAAAAAAAGATGGAGACTTTGCATTTTTTATATTAACCTGGATGGAGTTGAAACACATTCTTCTTGGTAAAGTATCACAAGAATAGAAAAACAAGTAATGTACTCAATACTAATATGAAGCCAGTAGATGAATTAATACCCACCCACACAAGAGAAAAACCCAATTCAATTCAAGTTGGCAGGAGGAATAGAAGGGAGAGAGGAGGAAGGGGCGAGGGAGGGGATTGTTGTGCTCCCACTTAATGGGAACAATGTAAGGGTATATGGCACACCTTCTAGCTGCCGGACACAAGTATAACAGGGACTTTACCTAACAAATGCAAACATTGTAACCTAATCATTTGCACCCTTATATTAATCTGAAATAAAAAGGAAAAGAAAGCATGGTGGTAAAACAGTTCTCTCTCCCTCCCGTCCTCCTTTCCTTTCTTTTGGCTTTATTTGTTAGGTGTGTGTTTAAATACACAAGCTATTGTATTAGCACTTTTATGCTAATACTCTTCTCTTTATTGATGCCCATGTTAAACTCAACTATTACAGCAAACTATATGGATCAAAATTTACATATAACCATTATCTCCACTTCAAGAAGCTACTTTGGAAATGAAGAAAAGTGCTGACTACCCAAATTATCTTACTCAAAACCAAAGTTTATCCAGTCTTAGAGCTTCCTTTCCTTCTTCCCTTTGCCTGTTTGTTCTGTTATTGTCAATATACACAGAGCTTTAATATAATCAAGTAGTCATTACTTTTGAACCACACTTTTAAAAGTTTAACTTGTAGGTAGAAATAGATCTGTAGGGCCAAATGAATTTCTATTGCTATTTTCAAGCATATTCTTTTATTCTGTTTCTCCTTTATTCAAATACCAGCTTCCACTTTTTATGGTCTGGAAAGACTGAAACATGCTTGGATGAGGATGGATGTACCACGGATTCTTCCACCATGATAGTTGGCTCCTATGATGTCAAAAGCTGCCATACTCATGACTTCCATCAGTTACACACCCATTTTGGATTGGGTCTAGGCTGCTGTGTCTTGAGAAGGGTAGCTCAGCAGTGACTTAGGAAAGCAAAGGAAACAGACCTGTCCCATTGTTTATGGAGTGAGGGAAATTAGTTAGAGCTGAGTTTTAGGCGAGTTGCAGAATTGTACTCTCAAGCAGCAGCAGTTTGGGGATAACTCTCTTGTTTTCTTTTCTTCATCTGTTACAGTGTGATGACTGAGACGTCATTGACACCCTGAGCTAGGGCAGGGACATCTAGCATCTGCGTAAGAGAAATGTTTGTCAGGCAGAAAGGGGAGCTTCCTCACTCCTCACTTTTAATTTCACGCTGTGCCATGAACTCTGGGGCACTAAATATTATCTTCTTTTCTTATAAATCCTTTTCTGGGTCTAGTCTCTAAACTACCTAGAACTGCATTTCTTATAGAAACATGGAGAGGCAGGGTTTTTACTTTAAATGAAGCTAATGCTGTACAATTACGAATAATTTCCAGGATTGGAAATTGAATGTAAATTTATGTAAGTATTTTTGTCTGTTCACACAGACACTTATGGCTTTGTCTGTTTTGAGTGGATTCTCTGCTTATGGTCATGATGACTATTTCCATAACCACACGTCTGTATTTTGGAAACAATTAACTTATCTAGGCAGGAACTTTTCTGATGGCTTAATTTCTTGGCCAGATCATTCAAATAACTTGTTCTAGGTTTTATTTGGTAGCATAGTGAACAAGAAATGTAAACATATTACAATTTGACAATGTTTATTAAAATAGAAAAACATACACACACACTAACTCATCTATTAATAGACCCTGAGCCATGGTGTCACGGCTCACAACAACCTCAAACTCTGGGGCTCAAGTGATCCTTTTGCTTCAGCCTCCCCAGTAGCTGGGACTATGGGTGTACCCCACTATACCTGGATAGTTTTTCTTCTTCTTTTTTTGTTTTTTAGTAGAGATGGGGTCTCACTCTTGCTCAGGCTGGTCTCCAACTCCTAAGCTCAAGCAATCCACCTGCCTCTGCTTCCCAGAGAGGTAGGATTAGATGTGTGAGCCACTGTGCTCAGCCAATATATGTATAATTCTTTGATCTAGCAATCCCTCTATCAGGAGTTTATTCTACTGAAACAATCTGAAAATATGCAATGATACTAGTCAGTAAATGGTTAAGTAAAGGCATGAACTTAGAATGGAACACTATAATGATATAGATCTATAAGTAACTATAATAACTGGAAAAAAGTAAGTTATAAAAGAGTGTTATAATATGGTCAATTTTGTCTTAAATACCTACATAAATGTACAAATCACATATGCAAGTATCTTTGCATATCATTAACAAAGCTAAATGTAAACAATTGTTACCCTCTGGGGAGGAAGATTTATGGGGCACATATTTCAAAAATGTTTCAGTTTTTAATAATTATCATATGTTCCTTTTGAGATTAAAAAAAATACTTAAAAATACCCCATGTCTTTCCTTGTTGTGCCATCAAAACAAACTGGGAGGCCCAGTTGGGGAGTATTGGATGTGAGATCCTAAGGGATCTGATGAATTAGGCCTTTAACATGCCTTCTCAGTATGATATTTTATCTAAAAAGTCTTATTCTGACCAAACCGTCAAGCCTAATTAAAAAGAGAAAATTCATGGAAGGAGAGGCCTCCCTGTATGCCCCAGGGGACCCTATTCTTCCCTGGCTCCTTCTGGATCCTTTCAGTTCATTAGCTAGGAAGGAGTTAGGGGAGCTGGCTCCAGCCACAGCTGCTGCCTTCTCAAGTGTCACTCTGATCTGGTCAGCAAAACCCCTGGTGGAAAGCAGCAGGCTCTGAGTGGCTGCCAGCCCAGCTTGCTGGCTGCCTCCAAAGCAGTCCTGTTCATCCTTCCCCACCCTCCCTTGGTCTCCCCCTCCCTCTCTTTCCACACCATTGTGCTATAGATATTATTAGGAAATGCTGGGAATTGAGCGGCCTTATCCCCCAGGGTAGGGTGTGTCAAGAAGGAGGCACTCAGATCCTGGGACCTTGCTAGGGAAAATCCCAGACCTAATATCTTAGATATGACCAGAGTCAATGGCTTTACTTGGGTGATAAACATCATATTCTCTCTGGCCAGTGAACTCTGTACCTCTGGGGTATAGCAAAGAATAGCCGTACTCTTCTGCAAACCCAAAGCCCCCATTGTGGAGATGTTCTTACACTCCCCAGGGCCCATGAGAAGCCCAAGGAAAAATACAAGACTGAGAATAAGGATCTTACCAATTGAGTCACACAGAAGTTGGTTCCAGTATGGAGACTGTGCACACGACAATGGAAATGGAAGAAGGAGGTTCAAAGGGTCCAGTAGAAGACAAAAAGTTCTGCTCTAAAGGTCCCTCTGTGCTTCAGAACTGTGCTCCCCGAGACTATGTTACATCACAGTTGGAAAATTGCAGCTTACTTTAGTAATTTTCTGACAACTACACTAGAGTTTCTATAGTCTTAATTCTCTGCTTCCCACCCCTTTTACTGGTAATGATTATATTGATATCAAGAGAGATGGAGCAGGCAAAACCAAACTGGTTCTGTGAAAATAGCCTCTTTCTTCACATGAGGCCTAATAATTCAACTTTATTCACATTCTAATAAGTTTTTACTATAATTATTTAGTAAAAAAAAAAAATCTTTCATATCTTGATTACTGAGATAATTTTAGCTCTTTTCTTGTGTCATTGTAAAAGACAAGTATTTTTAAAAACATATCTGTGTGTAGCTAATTCAAGGAGGGCAATCTCTGTATTTCAGTAGGGATTCATTACACTGAAGAAGTTAAACTCCAATGGTTTAGCCAAGAAATTTTCTGTTATGGCAAAGCCCTCGGGACTCACTAATACACGAATCTGTGTTCTTTCCCCTGCACACACAGCTAGTCCTTATTTCTCAGCCTCCTTTGTCCTCCCCATATACACTATCCCCTGGATGGCCTTATGATTGGGTTTTAGTTAAAGGATTGTAAGTGGAATATTTTTTTCCAGACCTGGCCCATTGAAAACCTCCCACGAACAAGCCCCACCCTCCTCTCCATTTGTCATCTAAATGGAGAGTTTCAAAGACTTAACTGAGGTCTATAACTACAAAATGAAGAAACTGTGTCCTGAATCACTTTTTGGAGCAGTCTCTTTGATGATCTTCATTGGACTGTGATGTGAGCAAGAAGTAATCTTTTAATGTGCTAAACCACTGAGATTTGGGGGTTCTTAGCTATAGCAATGAGATTTTCCTAATATTTTATTTATTTATTTATTTATTATTTTTTTATTTTTTGAGACAGAATTTCACTATGTCGCCCTAGGTAGAGTGCAGTGGTATCACAGCTCACAGCAACCTCAAACTCTTAGGCTTAAGCGATTCTCTTGTTTCAGCCTCCCAAGTAGCTGGGACTACAGGCACCTGCTATAATGCCTGACTATTTTTTTGTTGCTATTGTTGTAGTTGTCATTGTTGTTTAGAAGGCCCAGGTCGGGTTCAAACCCACCAGCCCCAGTGTATGTGGCCAGCACCCTAACCACTGAGCAATGGGCACTGAGCCTTATTTATTTATTTGTTTATTTAATTTTTGAGACAGAGTCTCAAGCCGTTACCCTGGGTAGAGTGCTGTGCTGTCACAGCTCACAGCAACCTCCAATTCTTGGGCTCACTAATATTTTATTTAAATGAGCTGCTGTAAAATAGTGTTTGTAGGTGCTTTTGTATGTTTAAACTCATTTTAACAATAAAAAACACTGCTTCTATACTTTTTGGTCTTTATTTAGAGAAAGAGCTAGTCTAGTCCATGGCATAAATGCATAAATAACTCTTTAAAGTAAACCTTCATTTTCTTTCTTTTTATTTTATTTTTTTGAATACAATATCCTATGGAATATTTATGGGCAAGTGCTCTGAGACTGTTTACACTAGGGTGCTGTTAGTCTCAAGGACAAAAATACTGAATTTCCATGTAGCAAGACTAAACATAAAATAACTCTTTTTCATTGCAACATAATGATTGGGGGTAAGAAGCTATTGTTATTAGATCATTTCTAAGATCCTTTCCAGATACCATGTTCTAATCCTCTAAGTTTGTTTGTAGCAGAAGTTGGCTAACTTTTATTTAAAGAAAAAAAAGTAATTTATTGAGTAGATTTGTATAGTACACACAGTAACAAAATATGATCTCACAAGTAGAGAAGGCAAAGTAGCTCTGGGGCTCTCCTTTGGAAAAACTCATGAAAAGCATCACAGAAAGTGATAGCTGCTGTCAGAATGACTCAGCTTCACTCACCTTTCATCCGTTCTCTTGGCCCAACATTCCAGTTCCTGGGGGCAAAGATCAGATCCAGATTGTCTGCATGCTTACCCCTTGGCCAGGGTAGTATGTCAAGGCTGAGAGACCCAGGATATGACATGGAAGATGGAAAGGGAACCTCCCCAAAAGATGGGATTCTAAAACATCCCTTTAGAAACACAAAAGGTGATATCAGGAATAATAGGAGCAAAGTGAGATGGCTGTCACTCTATTTCACCTGGTTGTGTCCTCTGAGGGATCTGTGTCTCTGTCTTCTATCTAAAAATATAATGCTAGGACAACACATAGAATCTTAAAACTGAAGGCATTGAATTATCAATCATAAGACTATTAGTGGGCATTATTAACTATTTTAGTCTGTCCCTCCTGCCATGACAAAATATTTTACCCTGGGTAATTTATAAACAGCATATAGTGCTCATAATTATGGAGGCTGGGAAGTTCCAGATCAAGTCCATGCTTGTAGGTTTGGTGTCTGGTAAGTGATGGCTCTGGCTTCTGTGATGGCATCCTCACTTGACAGAAGGCTAAAAGGCAAAAAAAGGTATAGCTAGTTCCCTGGAGCACTTATATGAGGTCATTAGTTCTATTTGTGAGAGTAGAGCCCTCCTGACTTAACCTCCTAAAGTCCCCATCTCTTAATACATTGGACCATAGGTTCCAGCATAACGAATTTTGGGAGAACATGTATTATTACTCATAGCATCACTCAAAAAGCTTAAAAAATTTCACTATATCCTGTTGCTAATAATATGAATGAGATTCCTGGGTATGTATTCCAAGAGGTGAGATGTAATCATTATTCATGTGGCATTGTAGATAATTGCCATTCTTAACACATTAACTGCCACTAGTTTTACTTACACTAGTTTTGAGCCTGGGGCATTGTGAAGCATATATAACTCACACATCTCTTGACCTATCTTGACCTAATAAAATACCATGGCCCCAAGGAAAAATTTTCTAGTGGGGAAGTCACTGTGTTAATACTGTGCTTAAATTAGCAACATTAACAGGTTTAACTGGGAAGTATCTTAAGATAAAAAGCAATTTTAAAGTATTTACTTCATTTTAGTGAGGAGCAACATTTGGGCTCATTAGCATCTGAGGTCAAAAGGACAATGAATAAATTATATGAAGTCTGTTTAGGGATCCTTAAGTCACTGGGCTCTTAATCCACATTATCACCATCTCCCTTTCTGGGCTGAGTGTGCTCTGTGAATTCAGTTATATTCATTTTTAAAAGCTGTTTTTATTTTGAAATAATTTTAAACTTACAGAAGTGTTGCAAAAATAGTACAGAGCTCCTATATACCCTTCACTCAGCTTCCTCTAATGTTCGCATTTTATGTATCCATAGTTACACTCATTGTTTAGTGGCTGAGTCATTTAGACTTGAGAGACAGAGTGACGCAATGAAAGGAATGGGATTTTGGATGGAACATACTTGACATTAGGTCCTGTATCATATTTTGTAGCTATTAACGCCAGGTAAGTTACTTCTCTGTAAAAAAGTGGTGTGCCATCTCAGGTTCCTTGTGGAGATCAAACATGGTATCATCTTGTAACGCTTTGGTACTCAGTAGATTCTTAATAAATGTTCATTTCTTCCTTCTCCTCACTTTCTCACCATTTTTTTGGCTCCCCTCTGTCCCTCCCTTCTCTTCCTTTTCCCTTGATATGGTTGGATAATGTCAGTCTTTTCCAGGCTTTTGGTTTCTGCTTTCCTGTCTCTCTTTAGGCAGATTGCCTGCTCAGTCCTCCAGTTCCAGCACATTCTAATGCTGAGGGAGGAGATGGTCTTTTTGACCTTAGTATTCTCTAGCCACTTGCTGATTTAGTTTGAAAGCTTTAATGTTTGTTATCAACTTGAGTTTGAAATACATAATGTTTCCACATAAGTAACAAGGACATGGAGAAATTGTAAAGAAAAAATGAAACCAACTATAAGTCACACAATGTATGTGTGTGTGTGTGTATAGGAGACAACTGGACAAGGATATAAAATCAGAAAGACAATTCAAACCCCCCTACACATTAGCATGGGAAGGGATCCCTAGTCCCTGAAATTTAAGACCCTAGATCTAAATAATCCAGATTTTGGCCAGTGGGACTCAGATCCTTGATGGGCTAATCTGCCCTCATCATTTACTCTGACGAATGTCCACAGGGAAGGGAAACAGTACAATACTGGCACCATTTCACCTCTCAACAGAAATCTGCCTAAAACCAGATGCCTGGTAGCCATATGACAGACGTTCCACCCTGAGTAGGGGGCTTCCCTCTGGGACCAGGAGAGGCAGGGTGATTATGCTGTCTGTCTGCTTCCAAACCTAATAGGCAGGCAGGGAGGGGAGATGGAGCCTTGAACATCTTGGAGGTGACACCCTCTGGGCTGTAAGTGCTCTATGCAGGATTTAGCCACAGCTCAGCAGCTGTCCCATGGCAGCAGCCCTTTATGCCATATGGGGGAGCAAGATCTGGCATGAAATTGGCATCCTCAGGCTGGTACAAACGCCATTACCCCTGTGAAAGTGTGGGTCAGAGAATTAATTTGAGAGTGAGGGGGAGAGAGAGGAGGGTAGGCATTATCAGTCCTCAGTTGGATTTCTCTAAAAAAGAATTAATTCAAGCACTGTTATGTGGTCCCCAAGCCATAAGAGGAGAGAGAAGAAGTGTTACTTTGCCACCATCGGGGACTATAGTAAGGAAAAACAACAAACAGTGTCTGGGTTTCTCTGAAAGGAAAAGCATAATGAGTTTATTCAGAAGTCTAGCAGGGGTCACTGGGAGCGTCACAAAGTGAAAGCATCACTGTTCAGTAAAGAAAATGGAAACTAGAGAAGAGGCAAGTAGCATTTCTGTACCAGCTACACACCTGGCTTTGTAGTAAGGCAGGAAGCAGGGGGCTGAGGCCTGGAGGTGTCTCGGACTGTGGGGCTGCTGCTAAAGCCATGAGAACTAGACAGTGTCCTCTTTTAGTGAGTGATGTAGGGGTGCAGAGGAGGGGCAGTCAGGGACCTAATTTGTTATGGTTAGAGATAAAGTTATTAGCATTAAAACACGTTAGATTTTTGAACTTTGCAAAGGTGTCAGAAATATAATCATTTTGACTAAGGGTTCAGGGTTAGGAATATTTGAATTTATGAAAATATGTATAGTCTTTTACTTTAGAAGTGAAATGCTAACATGTCATATCAGTATAGCCATATGACTTCCTGGAAAAAATGATTGAGAAATGAGAAATCTGATTTGTTGTCAAGGTTCTATTACTGATTTACCTTAGTTTTTTATCCATCAATGAAGCAATAATAATAGTTAATACTTTACTAGGATTAGCCATGTGCCAGGTACCTTAGTAGTTCATTTAATCCTCCAGAATGCCTTTGATATAGGTCCTATTTTCATCCTCTTCATTTTATAGTGAAGGAGCTGAGCCCTGAGTTAACTAACTTACCTTATTTCCTATAGCTAATAAATGACAGAGCTGCCATTTGACCCCTGGTTGTCTGACTCTAGAGCCTGTATATTCAACTACTATATGATACTGTCTACTCTAAAAGAGCCCACCTATGGAGTCTGATATAGGTGGATTTGAATGCTTATCATTACCTGGTAACTAGCCAACAATTACTTAATTTTATAATTTTTGTTTTCTTTTTTCATCTTTTTTTTTTTGAGATGGAGCCTCAAGCTGTCCCCCTGGGTAGAGTGCCATGGCATCACAGCTCATAGCAACCTCCAACTCCTGGGCTCAAGCGAGTCTCCTGCCACCGCCTCCCAAGTAGCTGGGACCACAGGCGCCCGCCACAATGCCCAGCCATTTTTTGGTTGCAGCCATCATTGTTGTTTGGCAGGCCCGGGCTGGGGATTTGAACCCGCCACCTTGGGTGTACGTGGCTGGTGCCTCAGCTGATTGAGCCACAGGTGCCGAGCCTTTTTTCATCTTAAATAGGAAAGTAATACCATTTTTTTCTGGTTGCTAGAAGATTATAGATGTGTACGTAAAGTGTTCAATTTGCAGTAGGAGCTTAAAAATTGGTAGCTATCACTGTTTGCTCCTGTTTTCATGTATTAGATTTGAGGATCAAGGTTGTATGTATATTTTGGTACCTAACTTTAGTTATAATGGGGCTGGGCACAAAGTTGTCACTCAGCTATTAATAACAATGGCTAATGCTTATGGGCCAGGTACCTGGTGCCTAGAAGGTTCTTTACATATATTAACTCATTTAACCATAATAAGATGAAAAAGATACTCTTGATAACCCAGTTTTACAAATGAGGAAACTGAGGCAAAGAGGTGTTAAGTAACTTGCTGACTGTCACTCAGCCTGTAAATGACAGTGCTGGGAACCGAAACCAGTAGTCTAGTTCTTAAATACTATGCTTTTAGTCCTAGTTCATAGGATCATAAAGTTGGAAGAAGAAATAAAGGTTTTGTAGTTCAATCTCATACAGGGGGACTTGCTTGATATTTTGAGAGCTCCTTGCTTACCTTCTGCTTCTCCATCTTCATTAACATGGTACTCATTGGCCGAAAGAAGCAACCCTTTTAATTGTTGGGCAATTCTTTGTGCTGAATTTATAATGTTCAGCTGAAAGCAGCTTTCCCTTTCCCCTTTTCACTGATCTAGTATTCGAGGTATCCAGACAAGGTTGTTAAAGGTTAGCTCCCTCTTCAACATGACATTCCTTTGCTATTTGTAAACCACTTCTTTCTCTTTTCCAAGCCATCAACTCCAGTTTTTGTCAATGGTGACCCATCGCCCTCATTGGTCCACTGTCTTTTTTCATGTCTGGTAGAGTAAAACATAACTATTATTATCCCTCAATAGCATTTTATACTTTTTTTCAGTGGAGGTTGAGATTACGTTAATTTTTTGGACAATCTTATCATACAATTTGCTCCCACTGGTGAAGGTGACTATAATGGCTAGTTCCCCTGTTATCTGAGGGTGATATGTCCAAGATTCCCAGTGGATTAGTGGATGGGTGAAGCTGTACCCTTTACAGTATATATCATGATTTTTCCTATGCATATATACCTATAATAAAGCTTAATTGATAAATGAGGCAAAGAGAGATAAGAGAGTAACAACTAATAATAGAACAATTATAATAGTTGTATGGTCTCTCTCTCTTAAAATAATGTAGTATTTTTGGATTGAAGCTAATTGTGGGTGACTGAAACCATGGAAAATGGAACCACAGATAAGGAGGACTACTGTGTAAACTCTTGAGTATTAGTTGGCTCAGGGGAGTTAGAACAAAAGACTGCAGAATGGATAGCTTAAACAAAAGAAATTTATTTTGTCACGGTTCTGGAGGCTAGAAGTCCAAGATTAAGACTGCAGCTGATTTGGTGTCTAGTGAGTGCTCTTTCCCCAGTTGTGGACAGTACCTGCTTGTTAGGTCCTTACATTGTCTCCCTAGGATCTCTCTCCCTCTTTTATAAGGATGGCGAGTCAATTGGATTAGTGCCCACCCTGATGACTATGCTTAGCCTTTATTATTTCTGTATTAGCCCTGTCTCCAAATGTAGTTACAATAGGGATTAGAGCTTCAATAGATGAATTTTCAGAGGGCACAATTCAGCCCTTAGCATCCTGTGACCATAGGGGTATAGCCTAAGGTGACCAGATTTTAACATTGGTAAAGCGGGACACCATTGACTGGGGGTGGGATGGTGGTGGTGGGGTGGTGGGAGTGGTGGTGCTCCTTAATTATAAATTTGGTCTATATGGAGCAACAAAAATTTTCATAGAATGCAAAAGTAGTATTATATATTTTTAAAATTTCAACATAAGTACAATTTACAAATATAATACATTAAAAAAAATTATGTATAGGGTGGCGCCTGTGGCTCAGAGTAGGGCTCTGGGCCCCATATGCCAAAGGTGGCGGGTTCAAACCCAGCCCTGGCAAAAAAAAAAAAAAAAAAAAAAATTATGTATAGTATTATTTTGTTCTTTGGCATATTATTCTCATTTGAGCAAATTTTTTTAGTAAATTGCTGTCGTTGTTTAAAAGGTCATGAAATTTTTCACAAGAATTTGTTAAATTATATTTCACACTTAAAATGGCTTTCTTTCAAAGTCTCAACACTTAATTGTGATTTTTCTGATGTCCACACTTTATTTACCGTAGAAAAAATGCGTTCAGCCGCAGCATTAGTTCCTGGTTAGGGCAGCGTGTATCCCACAATTTTTAGTGCATTATTGTATGGAAAATGGTTTGTTTCAAAATGATGAAATATTTCTAAACATTTGTTCTCTATTGTGATTTTTGCTGATGCCCAAGAGTTAACCTTTTCCTTATCAATATATTTTTTTAATAATGATCCTTGTAAGTCTTAAGTGTCACTTTCAAGGCCAGCACTAGACTTTTTGCCACCACTATAAAATATAAATAATATGAGTAGTGTCTGCTAAATTCATGAAATAAATAAAT
>CAUYQV010041431.1:0-20624 GCA_963574575.1 Galagoides demidoff
CATCATAACTTCCATTTCATTAACAGTAGACTGACCTCCTGCTTTGCTAATACTGCGGATAAAGAAAAAGCCCCACGTACTAACAGCAGTGCGAACAGTCATGGTTACCATTCAGTTATTAGAATAGCTATATTAAAATAAAGATACTACCAAGTAAACCTTCCTTCTACAAAACATAATTCTTAACACAAAAATGCAATATGCTCATGTTTTAACCCACTTAAAACATCTCTCTCTATATATAAAGGAAAAGGACACTTAGATTAAGTTCACTGAAATAAAGCACATTTCACTAAAATTATATTGAGGCATTCTGGAAAGACTCAGCACCACAGGCCCTCATCCATCATGGTTTATGGAACCCTCATGTCAAATTCTGTGTTGGTCAGTCACACGTTTCACTCTATAGAAACAGGAGGCTGGTTCCCAGGACATTCACGAGGCAATAGCCCAACCTTCCAATTATGTTCAAAAAACTGGATCTTAGGGAGGTACCTATGGCTCAAAGGAGTAAGGCACCGGTGCCATATGCCAGAGGTGGTTGGTTCAAACCCAGCCCTGGCCAAAAACTGCAAAAAAAAAAAAAAACTGGATTATATATATGCAGGATTCTTCAAATTGCATTGATAAATAGATTTAAAGAAGTGTGCACAATTGATTTTACAATATTTGTCCAACATACAGAATCCTATAAGCCAGCAGCCCTACGTCTGTAGCTCAAAGTTCTGATGGAAACTGGATTCAAGCATCAGACACATAGTCAATGCTATTTCTTATGCATTTGCTGTGACCTGATGTTATGAAGTTTTGGCTGCCATGTGGCCTGTAATAACAACGTAACTCCAAAGTAATAGCACAGTGAAACTAAACACAATTTACGCATATAAAATTGCAGCGTTTGTTTTAGGTAGAGTTACTCCAAACCTGCATCTTAGTTTGCACAATGCAAATACAGCGACTCTTGTAACTTTGTGTTTTTCTCCGTCTAGAGCCTTCATACCCCATGTTACATTGTTTCCTCCACCTTATAGTGTATATTTTACATGCAAATAACAGTACTTACGTTTGATATAGACTCATATCCAATTATTCATGATGTATTACTAATGATATTTTTCCTAAAGATATGGAGGCTATAGCCAATACATATCCATTATTACTAATTTTGAATAATTTTAAAGCTCCTGGGATTCTATAAAATATTCCAAGTGTAAAAATATGCCCTATTCACTGTGACTGTTACACCATTAAGTTGAACTGTGGATTCCAATGATTCAAATAAAAACATGCACAACTGAATCCGTGCCTCTTAGAGTTCGCGTTCTAGAATTTCATTAATTCAATAGTCACACCAACTGCAGAGAATCTTTCTATAAGAATTTCCTATTCCTCAATTAAGAAATGAATCAATACTTGAGTAATATTCTACCTACTAACCAAAATTAAAATACTTTAACAAACGACATGTGAACACATGTATTTATCCTAAAAAACACACACGTGTGTGAAAGCACAACTTACTACCCTGGAGTATTAGAGTTTAGGTAGCAAATCTAACCTAGGGGTCCTATGGGCTTTGCAAAATCTTTCCTAGGGCACAATCTGCAATTATCCTGGGGCCCTGTGGATATGGAATAGAAACTTGGGAATTTTCAAAGTGTTGTAGTTGTAGCTTTGGATCCAGTCAGAAAATTGTTTAAGCCAACTGTCAAGCGGGAGAAAAAATTAGTAGCATATATTGGGTTTGTGTAGATCAAGATGATGATGATGCCCTAATGTAAATATGATGTTGAAATATCATATAAAAATTTGCTTCTATAATGTCAAGGTAAAAAATAGAAGACAAACATGTACTCAAAAATGAGTAACTAGATGGGGACATTAATCCATCTCGCCCCTTGTCGGGTCTGAGATGAGCTTCTTTGTGCTCTAAACATATTGTTAGTGATTAAGTTTCTGATTTCAGGCCTCTGTTCTCATTGATCAAAATAATCTACCTGGGTAACAAATAAATCCACATTCACTCTGAATCCATGAAATTATGTTTTTAAAAAATATTTATGAATACATAATACTTGGGGTTTTTTTGTTTGTTTGTTTTGTTTTTTTGAGACAGAGCCTCAAGCTATCCCCCTGGGTAAAGTGCAATGGCATCACAGCTCATAGCAACCTCCAACTCCTGGGCTCAAGCGAGTCTCCTGCCTCTGCCTCCCAAGTAGCTGGGACCACAGGCGCCCGCCACAACGCCAGGCCATTTTTTGGTTGCAGCCATCATTGTTGTTTGGCGGGCCCAGGCTGGGGATTCGAACCCGCCACCTTAGGTGTATGTGGCTGGCGCCTTAGCCGATTGAGCCACAGGCGCTGAGCCAATGTCATTCTTTTACATGGGGATACCAGTTGTTACAGCACCGTTGGTTGAAAAGCCTATTTTTCCCCATTGTAAAACTGTTGGAAATTTTTTTTTTTTGTCTGTTTGTTTTTTGCAATTTTTGACCAGGGCTGGGTTTGAACCCGCCACCTCCAGCATATGGGGTCAGCGCCCTACTCCTTTGAGCCACAGGCACCACCCAACTGTTGGAAATTTTAAGAAGAAAAATATAATCAAACAAATGTTTAAAGATAAGTCCGGCTACTGTGTAAAGGACAATGGCAGCCCATCATCTCTGAATCTTAGAATGCCAACAAAAGGTACTATAAGAGAGTAGCCAATGACCTAGATGAAGAACAGAAACACATAATATATGAAGTCATGAAAATAAAGTGTTTCAAGAAGAGAATGTGGTCAACTGTGTGGAATTTGCTTAGTGATTTAAGGTACAGTCTTGTGTACCATAT
This sequence comes from Galagoides demidoff, assembly GCA_963574575.1. NCBI lineage: Eukaryota > Metazoa > Chordata > Mammalia > Primates > Galagidae > Galagoides > Galagoides demidoff. Next base: position 2,836 of record CAUYQV010041431.1, read on the forward strand.
AATGATGTGTTGGTCAATGACCTACTGAATAGGTGATGGTGGTCCCATAAGATTATAATACCATATTTTTACTGTACCTTTTCTGTGTTCTGATATGGTTAGATATGTAAATACTTACTGTTGTGTTTCATTTGCCTGTTACATGCTGTCCAGGTTTGTAGCTTGGGTGTGTAGTAGGCTATACCAGCTAGATTTGTTTTAAGCACACTCTATAGTGTTTGTATAAGGATCAGATTGCCTAATAATACATTTCTCAGAACATATCCCTATTGTTAAGCAATGCATGACTATTTAAAAAAGTAAGTAACTATTGGATTTGACATCAGAATGTTTTTGGGAGACCTTTTGAAAAGGAGTTTTGGTAGAGTATTTAATTAGAGCAGTCCAATTAGAATCAGTTGAGGAATGAACCAGAGACAACTCTTTAAAGAAATTTGCTGGGAAGATTTTTTTTTTTTTTTTGTAAGTGTGTATAGGTTTTTCTTTTTCTTTTTTCTTTTTTTTTTTTTGAGACAGAGCCTCAAGCTGTCACTCTGGGTAGAGTGCTGTGGCATCACAGCTCACAGAAACCTCCAACTCCTGGGCTCAAGCGAGTCTCCTGCCTCAGCCTCCCAAGTAGCTGGGACCACAGGCCCCTGGCTATTTTTTGGTTGCAGCTGTCATTGTTGTTTGGTGGGCCTGGGCTGGATTCCAACCCACTACCTTAGGTGTATGTGGCTGGTGCCTTAGCCACTTGAGCCACATGCGCCAAGCTGGTTTTTCAAAATTTAATATAGAAAGTTTAGGAACTCTAAAACAATTTTGACAAAGTAAAATAAGTGGGAAGAATTCATTTTTCTGGTTTTAAGACTTTATTTAGCTACAGTAAACCAGTAAAGCTGGAGCAATTCGACATCCATATGCAAAACTATGATTGCCTACTTAAATTTTACACTTCGTACCAAAATTAACTCAAAATGTAACATCAATTTAATAAAACTAAAGGCTTTTAGAAAAAAAAAAATAGGAGAATCTTTGGGACCTTAGACTGGATAAAGAGTTGTTAGACATGACACTAAAAACATGATCCATAAAAGAAAAAGAATGAATTAATTAATGGGCATCAGCAAAATTAAAAGCTTTCACTGTACAAAAATACTCTCTGCAAGGGAATGAAAAGGCTAGTTACAGACTTGGAGAAAATATTTGCAAACCAACACATATGACAAAGGACTTACATATGAAAAGAACTCTCAAAAGTCTACAGTAAAAGAAAGTGAATAATTTCAGTAGTAAATGGGCAAATGACATAAACAGATATTTCACCAGAAAGGATGTACAGGTGGCAGACAATCACATGAAAAAATGTTTGGTAGCTTAGCTGCAGGGAAATATAAATTAAAATGATAGTACAGGAGTAAATTATTAAGCCTTTGGCTCGATGACATTAAAATAATAATGACAATATTATTTACATACTTTTTTTTTTACTTATAAAGGAAGTTATCTTTACAGCTTTTCATAAATAATTCTAAATGTAAATGTGGTGATACTATGGTGTAGTCCTTTAGTGTTCTAAAATTCTATGTGCTTTGGTACTACATGATGGAACTATAAACCACTAAATACAATGAAACCCAGAGAGTTTGATGGTGCTTACTGTTGTTTATTAAGTAACTTCAAGAGTTTTATGTTACTTTCTACTATTTCCTTTTCCAAATTTTCATCCAGTATGGGTAGGTCACTTATTTCCTTCAGCTAAACAGTTTTTATATTTATTTGTGAAAAACCATAATTGTTTTATGTTGGTTCTGTTTTGCTTTGTGGTAGATAGTGGTTTTAATCTCTACTTATTCTGTTGTTTTGTCCTTTATGTGGAATGGAGTAATATCAAAATGCTTAATAGAAATTATTGGCTGTTTATTTCAGGGATACAGCAGGCCAGGAGCGATTTCACACCATCACAACCTCCTATTACAGAGGAGCAATGGGTATCATGCTAGTATATGACATCACCAATGGTAAAAGTTTTGAAAACATCAGCAAATGGCTTAGAAACATAGATGAGGTAAGACCTAGAAGTTGCATAAGCCCTTCATGAATAAACATATGTGTGCTTGCTTAAGAAGAATTAATATTCCAGTTGGTCTTCCAGATATGTACTATTATTATTGAAGATACTATTATTGAGATGCTTCTACTTTTTAAAGGTTAATATTATTATTAGCCTACCTTTTAAAAACTTTGGAGTAGTCTATTTAGAACTCCATCAAAGAAAATCACTAAATTACCCAAAATTCTATATAGCCATCTTATAAGATGGCCCCAAATAAAAGCTTTTGGTGGGTTTATGTTGCCTTCCTCTGAATGAATTCTTTTTCAGTGAATCTTTATTGAATGAATGAACTTTCCAACAGTAGTTTTAAAACTTATTTTTATAAGTCATATAAAAATTATATTGCTTATAGACATTTTTAGAATGTGTGGAATACTAATACAATAATAATCTAAGAAAATAGCACAATATCATTGTATGTGAAGAAGTCAGTTTTTGTAAGGTAAAGTTGTGTTATCAAAGCATGTCTTTCTCTGTGCTACAGCATACATAAGTGGCTTCTTGTTAGAATTAATTTTTATACTATGTTGCTTCCTTTTAGGCTTTAAATTTCATTAAGGCTAACTAACTCTTTAAGTTTTGGCTGGATACATGAAGATCAAGTCTTAAAGCAATATAAGACTCAAGATAATACTTTTAAGGGTAGTAATCCTAAGGGCTTGTTTACTATTTTTTCATTGGTAGAATAAATCCCAAGGAGAAGCTTGTAATTATTTAGTAACCAGTAAAAGATATACACATATTGAAACAAAAAAAGACTTCATTTTTATTTCCTTATTCTTCATCTTATAGTCTGATGAGAGATAATCTGTGTAATAAGAGCAGTTTATTTGTGGTACCTTTCCAGCAACAGCTTCTCTTGTTCTACAGCATCAACTGGTATTCTGTAGTGGAATCCTGCTCTGACACTAAACACCCAGAGTCAGTGTCAGACACTATTCACAAGTCCTAGTTCCCCAGGCTAGCCATATTTCTACCCAAGTTGGCTATTCATTTTGGGTTCCCACAACCCCACTTTATGTTTGATAGGTTGCAAGAATGACTTATAGAACTCAGGAAAGTACTGTACTTATGACTATAATTTTATTATAAAGGACACAGCTCAGGAACAGATAAATGGAAGAGAGGCATATGCAAGGTGTAGGTGTTGGTGGGGTGAGGTTGCAGAGATTCCATGTCCTCTCTGGATGCATCATCCTCCTAGTACCTCGATGTGTTCACTAACTTGGAACCTTCCCTAGCCCCATTGTTTTAGAGTTTTAATTGAAGTTTCATTACTTAGGCATGTTAATTAAGTCAATGCTCTCTGATAATTGAGCTTAATCTCTAGTACCTTTCCCTTCCTTCGCGGTCAGGGAGTGGGGGTTAAAGTTTCTAATTTCTTGATTGGTTCCTTTGGGGACCAGCCCCCTTGTAGAGCTGGATAAGAGCCCTGCCTTCAGTCATCTGTTAGCATAAAGGGCCAGTTATGAGTAACAAAAGACGCTCCTATCACTGGGGAAATTAGGAAGGAGCTCAGTACCAGGAACTGGGGACAAAGACCCAGTATATGTTTTTATTATACCACAGACTCTGTATACTTGACATGGTAGACTAGATAACTTATTATTTCTCAGCATAAACTAAGATACATGAAATTAACTCATTTTAAAAAAGAAAGTCTTGGCTCGGCGCCTGTGGCTCAATTGGCTAAGGCGCCAGCCACGTACACCTAAGGTGGTGGGTTCGAATCCCCAGGCCGGGCCACCAAACAACAATGATGGCAGCAACCAAAAAATGGCCGGGCGTTGTGGCCGGCGCCTGTGGTCCCAGCTACTTGGGAGGTGGAGGCAGGAGACTCGCTTGAGCCCAGGAGTTGGGGGTTGCTATGAGCTGTGATGCCATGGCGCTCTACCCAGGGGGATAGCTTGAGGCTCCGTCTCAAAAAAAATAAAATAAAATAAAATAAAATAAAAAAGAAAGTCTTCTGTGGTCCCAGCTACTTAAGGAGGCTGAGGTGGGAGGATCCCTTGAGCCCAGGAGTTCAAGGCCAATAGTGTGTTATATGATCTTGCCTATGAATAGTTATTGTGCTCCAGCCTCAGGAATAAAGAAAGACTCAACCAGAAAATCGGCCAGGCACGATGGCTCACACCTGTGATCCTAGCACTCTGGGAGGCTGAGATGGGTGGATTGCTTGAGCTCAGGAGTTCAAGACCAGCCTGACCCAGAGTGAGACTCTAAAAATAGCTGAGAACCTATAGTCCCAGCTCCTTAATGAAATTAGAGGATCGCTTGAGCCCAGGAGTTTGAAGTTGTAGTGATCTATTAATGATACCACTTCACTCTAGCCAGGGTGACAGAGCAAGACTCTGTCTTTAAAAAAAAAAAAATTCAAATTAGGGATAGAAAAGAACTTCCTTAGCTCCATAAAGGACATATACAAAAACCCCACAGTTAACATTATGTTGTCCCTTAAGATCAAGAACATGGTAAGGATGTCTGTTCCCTCCACTTCTGACTTCTACTAATATGCTGAAAGTTCTAGCCACAGCACTTAGGCATACATAAGGAAAGGAGGTATCCAGATAGGAAAGTAAAACTGATATGATCTTGTATATAGAAAATCCTTGCTTGGCGCCTGTGGCTCAATCGGCTAAGGCGCCAGCCACGTACACCTAAGGTGGCGGGTTCGAAGAATCCCCAGCCCAGGCCCGCCAAACAACAATGATGGCTGCAACCAAAAAATGGCTGGGTGTTGTGGCAGGTGCCTGGGGTCCCAGCTACTTGGGAGGCTGAGGCAGGAGACTCTCTTGAGCCCAGGAGTTGGAGGTTGCTGTGAGCTGTGATGCCATGGCACTCTACCCAGGGGGATAGCTTGCGGCTCTGTCTCAAAAAGAAAAAGAAAATCCTAAGGGAGCCATACACATACACCAAAAAAATGATTAGAACTAATAAACAAATTCAGTAGGGTTGCAAGAAGTAAGATCAGTATACAAAAGTCAATTGTATTTCTGTACACTGGCAGTGACTAACCCAAAAATGAAATTAAGAATACATTTGCAGGCTGAACACAGTGGCTTACGCCTATAATCTAAGCATAAGCACTTTGGGAGGCCAAGATGGTAGGATCTCTTGATATCTGGCAACATAGCAAGACCCCATCTCTACAAAATCTCTCTCTATATAGCCACATCTCTCTCTATATATATAAAAATACATATATATATAGAGAGAGAGAGCGCGCCACATGTGGTGACATTTACCTGTAGTCCCAGCTACTTGGGAGGCTGAGGCAGGAGTATTGCTTGAGCTCAGGCCTTATTCAAGGTTGTAGTGAGCTATGATTGCACCACTGTACATACTCCAACCTGGGCAACACTCTGTTTTCCTCCTGTTTTACAGCTAAAGTCATGATGGAGTACTGTCTCTTAAAAAAATATTGTACTGGCATAGGATTAGACATAAAGATCAGTGAAATAGTATTGACCTTACACAAATGGAATAGTTTTGATCTTAGATCTGTGGTCAGCTGAATTTTGAGAAGATTGTTAGGACAGTTTTGTGGGGAAAGAATAATCTTTCTAACAAATGGTTCCTGCAACAACTGGCTAACCCCCTGAAAAAAAAAATGAAGTTGGACCCCTACCTCATAACATATAGAACAGTTAACTGAAAATGGACCCTAGACTTAAGAGCTAAAGTCATAAAACTCTTTGAAGAAAATGGACATAATCATCCTGACCTCAAATGAGATAGTGGTTTCTTTCATATGTCACCAAAAGCAAAAGGGGCAAAGGAAAAAAAATAGTTAAATTAGGCTACATCAGATTAAAATTTTTTGTGCTTCAAGTGCTTACCACTGACAAGGTAAAAAACCCACAAAATGTAAGAAAATATTTGTAGGTTATGTAGATAATGGAATTGTTTGTGCAGAATATAAGCACTCTCGTAACTCAAGAATAAAGACTTAAAGAAGATACTCAAGTACCCTTACAATAAGCCAGGCGTCCTCAAACTGCCACCCGCCTAGGACATTTATCTGGCCCAACAGGTATTTTTGCTGCCACTGCCTGTCCTGCTTAGCAGCCAACTTGTCCCAGTGCCTGCAGTCCAGCCCTCCAACGGTCTGAGGGACAGTGAACTGGCCCCCTGTTTAAAAAGTTTGAGGACCCCTGTAAAAGCCCATGAAAGATGTTTATCAGGTGGCAACCATAGCTCAGTGGGTAGGGTGCTGATTACATACACCGAGGGTGGTGGGTTTAAACCGGGCCTGGCCCTGCTAAAACAACAATGATAACTGCAACAACAACAACAAAAATAGCCTGGTGTTGTGGCGGGCATCTGTTATCTCAGCTATTTGGGAGGCTGAGGCAAGAAAACTGGTTAAGCCCAAGAGTTTGTGGTTGCTGTGAGTTGTGATGCTGTGGCACTCTACCCAGGGCAACAGCTTGAGACTGTCTCAGAAGAAGAAGAAGAAAAAAAAGAAAGATGCTTATTATCATTAGTCATTAGAAAATTAAAACATTGGACTTGGTGCCTGTGGCTCAAGTGTCTAAGCAGCCACATACACCTAAGGTGGCGGGTTCGAATCCAGCCCGGGCCTGCCAAGCAACAATGACGGCTGCAACCAAAAAATAGCCGGGTGTTGTGGCGGGCACTTGTGGTCCCAGCTACTTGGGAGGCTGAGGCAGGAGACTCGCTTGAGCCCAGGAGGTGGAGGTTGCTGTGAGCTGTGATGCCACAGCACTCTACCCAGGAGGACAGCTTGAGGCTCTGTCTTAAAAAAAAAAAAAAAATCGATGACATACCTATTAGGATGTCTTTAATTAAAAGGACAGACAATAGCATATGTTGACAAGGATGTAGAGGAATTGTAACCATAAAGTTGCTAGTAAGATTGTAAAATGCTGCAGCTGCTTTGGAAGGTAATTTCACCATAGTTCCTCAGCTGACCTAGAGGGAGTTACAATATGAGTCAACGATTCTGCTGTTCAAGATATACCCCAGATAAGTGAAAACATGTTCATACAAAAAGTGTCCCCAAATGTTTATAGCAGCATTATTCACAATAGTCAAAAAGTAGAAACAACCCAAATGTACATCAACTAATGAATAGATAAATGCAGTATTTTCATAGAATATTATTCAGCCATAAAAAAGAATGAAATGGGAGGTGCCTGTGGCTCAAAAGGTTAGGGCACTGGTCCCATATGCCAGAGGTGACAGGTTCAAACCTAGCCCTGGCCAAAAAACAGCAAAATAAATAAATAAATAAATAAATAAATAAATAAATAAATAAATACGTAAATACAAAGAAAATATGTGAAAAATTCAACTTTGAAAAAAAGAATGAAATACTGCCTGTGGCTCAAGCGACTAAGGTGCCAGCTACATACACCTAAGGTGGCGGGTTCGAATCCAGCCCGGACCTGCTAAACAACAATGACAGCTGCAACCAAAAAATAGCCTGGCATTGTGGTGGGCACCTGTGGGTCCCAGCTACTTGGGAGGCTGAAGCAGGAGACTCATTTGAGCCAGGAGTTGGAGGTTGCTGTGAGCTGTGAAGCCACAGCCCTCTACCCAGGGGGACAGCTTGAGGCTCTGTCTCAAAAAAAAAAAAAAAAAAAAGAATGAAGTACTGATAGGTGGTATAATGTGGGAGAACCTTGAAAACATGGTTTAAAAAAAAAAAGCCAGACATAAAAGATCATTTATTTTATAATTCCTTTCAAATGATGTGCCCCAAATTGACAGATTCATAAAGGCAGAAAGTAGATTCATGGTTCCCAGGGACTGGGAATGACGTTGGGATGAGAAGTTGCTGCCATAGGTACAGGTTTTTTGTGGGAAGAATGAATGAAGATGTTCTAAAACGAGGTAGTGGTAACAGTTGAACTGCCTGTGAACATACTAAAAAATACTGAATTGTGTATTTTTAAAGGGTGAACTTTATACCTGAATTATGTTTCTATAAAAGTATTATTTTTAAAAAACTGAATGGGGCAGTTCCTGTGGCTCATGGGTAGGACGCTGGCCCTGTATACCAAGGGTGGCAGGTTTGAACCCAGCCCCGGGCCAAACTGCAATAACAAAAAAAAAGCCAGGCGTTGTGGTGGGCGCCTGTAGTCCCAGCTGCTTTGGAGGCAGAGGCCAGAGAATCGCCTAAGCCCAGGAGTTGGAGGTTGCTGTGAACTGTGATGCCACAGCACTCTACCAAGGACGACAAAACGAAACTCTGTCTCAAAAAAAAAAAAAAATTGAATGAAGGGCTGGGTGCTGTGGCTCACACCTGTAATCCTAGCACTCTAGGAGGCCGAGACAGGTAGATTGCCTGAGCTCACAGGTTTGAGATCAGCCTGAGCCAGCTTGGCCTGTAAACCTAGCACTCTTGGAGGCCAGCTGGATGGATTGTTTGAGCTTAGGAGTTGGAGACCAGCTTGATAATAGTGAGAGCCTGTCTCTACTAAAAATTAAAAACTGAGGCAAGAGAATTGCTTTGGCCTAAGAGCTTGAGGTTGCTATGAGCTATGCTGTGTGGCACTCTATTCAGGGCACCAGAATGAGACTCTGTCTCCCCCACCATCCAAAGTAATAACAATAATAATGATAAATATGTATTAAAAAACTGAATGGGGGCTCGGCACCTGTAGCTCAAGCAACTAAGGTGCCAGCCACATACACCAGAGCTGGCAGGTTTGAATCCAACTCGGGCCTGCCAAACAGCAATGACAACTACAACCAAAAAAATGGCTGGGTGCCTGTAGTACCAGCTACTTGGGAGGCTGAGACAAGAGAATTGCTTGAGCCCAAGAGTTTGAGGTTGCTGTGAGCTGTGATGCCACAGTACTCTACCAAGGGCAACAAAGTAAGACTCTGTCTCAAAAAAATGAAAACTGAATGGTGCTTTAATCCTTGTTTTACAATTAGAGTTGACCCTTGAACAACATGCATGTGAACTATACTGGTCCACTTATGAGGAATATTTTCAACCAGACATGGATTAAAAATAATCATATTGACAGGATTCAAGGTCCACGTGTAAGAAACCTTACCACCTATGTATATACTCAAGTTACAGACGGCCCCTGTTAGGACTTGAGTATGCATAGATTCTGGTATATTAGTACAAGAGGTGTCCTAGGATCATTTTCAAGGGACAACTATATATTTCCCCCCACCTTTTTAAAAAGGAAACAGAGATCTCACTATGTTGCCCAAGCTGGCTTCAAACTCTTGGGCTCAAGTAATCCTCCTCCTGCCTCAGCCTCCTGAATAGATGGGGCTACAGATGTGCATGATGGCATCTGTCTTTGTATTTGTTTAGCAAAAGACAACAAGGCAGCACCCGTGGCTCAGTGGGTAGGGCACCAGCCACATACACTGAGGGTGGCGGGTTTAAACCTGGCCCAGGCCAGCTAAACCAACAATGACAGCTGCAACAATTTAAAAAAAAAATAGCCAGGTGTTGTAGCCGGTGCCTATAGTCCCACCAACTTGGGAGGCTGAGGCATGAGAATCACTTAAGCCCAAAAGTTGGAGGTTGCTGTGAACTGTGACACCACAGTTCATAAGGGTGACATAGACTCTATCTTTAAAAAAAAAAAAAAAAAAAAAAGACAAGTTTTCTGTACCTGGGAGTAATTGAGATAAGAAATCACAATAGTTAGAATCCTAGTTCTGATGGCTTTTTATTCACATGACCTTGCTTATATACTTCTGTATTTTCTAAAGCATTTAAGTGGTATTACTTTATATAAAGGGTTCTGTAGACAAATAAGTTAAACAGGTCTTTTTATTTTGTGATTTCTGATCCTTTTGTATGCTTTGATGTATTGTAAATATCCAAGAGGAGAGTTGTACTATGTAGTGTTTTTAACTTTTTGACTTGTTCTACCAGGAAACACTTGGGGTCAGTGTTTTAGGAAGTATGGAATACTTTGTTACATATAATATGTGTAAATGAAAGACATATCATATTAAAACAACTTGGAGGTGCATGCTTATGGCTTCTAAATGGTTTCATGGTCAGTTATTGAAGTTTAAAAGTTCATTTATGTTAGCGTCTCTAATGCTAAACAGTGATCTTTATCTAAACCAATGGACTTCAGTCGGGTAATTTTTACTCCCTAGGGAACAATTGACAGTGTATAGAGATATTTTTGATTGTTAGAACTAGGGGACAAAGAGAATGCTGGCACAAAATATCTGTAGCTTTGAAGTTGAGAAACTCTGATCTGAACTTTAACATCTTTTTGTATTAGTACCTTGAGAAATTTAGCCAATTTTAAAGCTAGTTACAGTGTAGGTGTATTAATTTATATGGATAGATATGTGTGTGCTTCTGTATAAATGTCTCTTTACAAATATATCTGTGCCATGCATCTCCTAGTCTTTGTGTTGTTATCTGATGTGATACACAAGTTCTATGTATCTGAATGAAAAAGATTAATATGCATGTTGGCATAAGAAAATGTAAGAGAAGGCTTTCTACATTCTGACCACAGTTTAGTGGTCCCCTGGTTCAGGAAAAAAGAAGCCTCCTTTAACCTCATTCTGCTTGATTCTTACTGTTATTATTGCCAGCTAAGGATGATCTTAACTGTAAAGGTTTGTAGGGCTCGGCGCCTGTGGCTCAATCCGCTAAGGTGCCAGCCACATACACCTAAGGTGGTGAGTTCGAATCCCCAGCCCGGGCCTGCCAAACAACAATAATGGCTGCAACCAAAAAATGGCCGGGCGTTGTGGCGGGCGCCTGTGGTCCCAGCTACTTGGGAGGCCGAGGCAGGAGACTCTCTTGAGCCCAGGAGTTGGAGGTTGCTGTGAGCTGTGATGCCATGGCACTCTACCCAGGGGGATAGCTTGAGGCTCCGTCTCAAAATAAATAAATAAATAAATAAAGATTTGTATAATACTATTTTGACTTTTTTTTTTTTTAAGTTTTTGTGTTATTCAGAGAAGCATATTGTAGCTGGTTTTCAGGTCTTAGCCTTGGTGCTATCCTTTTAGTACTATGTAAGAGGGACTATAATTAGAAACAGAAAATCTGAGAAAGAAAGTATTCACTTAGAAAGTTTCCTAGACTGATAGGAATGTATTATTACATAATAAAACCAGAAGTGTGTTCTTGCTGGATACATTAGTTAGTATATCTGAGACCTAGGCTCAGCGCCTGTGGCTCAAGTGGCTAAGGCACCAGCCACATACACCTAAGGTGGTGGGTTCGAATCCAGCCCAGGCCTGCCTGCCAAACAACAATGACACTGCAACCAAAAAATAGCTGGGTGTTGTGGTGGGCGCCTGTGGTCCCAGCTACTTGGGAGGCTGAGGGGTAGGAGACTCACTTGAGTCCAGGAGTTGGAGGTTACTGTGAGCTATGATGCGACAGCACTCTACCCAGGGGGACAGCTTGAGGCTGAGACCTAGTCTCAGACCTGAGTCTAGTCTGAGACCTAGACTTTTTTTTTTCTGAGACAGAGCCTCAAGCTGTCGCCCTGGGTAGAGTGCTGTGTCATCACAGCTCACAGCAACCTCCAACTCCTGGGCTCAAGCGAGTCTCCTGCCTCTGCCTCAAAGCAGCTGGGACTACAGGCACCCACCACAATGCTCGGCTATTTTTTGGTTGCAGCCGTCACTATCGTTTGGCGGGCCTGGGCTGGATTCGAACCCACCACCTTGGTTGTACATGGCTGGCGTCTTAGCCACTTGCGCCACAGGCGCCGAGCCTGTATTTCTAAAATAGAACATTTCGTAAAGCATTTCTGCTAGTCACGACATCTAGCTAGGAATGTAATGAGACTTCACAGTGTCATAACATTTTATAAAGCTCAGTGCCTTGGCTATTAATCATGAGAAGTACTGGTGCCATCTATAACAGAGGATTTTAACTTTTAAAAGAGAATTAACAATAAATATGTGTTATTCTGCCTTGGGTCAATCCAGATGGAATTCTGAATTTTCCCTCAAAGATAAAAAGTGCATAGATACCATTTCTAAATAGGAAGGAATTTTCCAAATAGAAGCCTTCCTGATCATTAATACTGGGATTTTTTTGTTTGTTTTAAGAGACAGGGTCTCATGCCCAACTTGGTGGCTCACACCTATAAATAATCCTTGCACTCTGGGAGGCCAAGTCAGGTAGATTGCTTGAGCTCAGGAGTTCAAGACCAGACTCAGCAAGAGCAAGACCATGTCTCCAAAAAAAGTAGCCAGACATTGTGACAGGCTCCTGTAGTTCCATCTACTCAGGAGGCTGAGGCAAGAGGATCACATGAGCCCACGAGTTTGAGGTTGCTGTGAGAAATGATACCATGGCACTCCACTCCACTGAGGGCTACAAAATGAGACTCTATCTCCAAAATAAAAAAAGACAGAGTATCACTTTGTCTCCTAGGCTGGAATACAGAAAATCTGAGCAAAGAAAGTATTCACTCATAAAGTTTCCTAGACTGCAACCTCAAACTCCTGGGCTTAAGCAATCCTCCCACCTTATCCTCCTGTATCCTAGCTATAGGTGTGGACCACCACACCTGGCTAATTTAAAAAAAATTTTGTGTGGAGATGATTGTTGCCCAGGCTGGTCTTGAACTCCTGGGCTCAAGTCATCTTTCAGTCTCATCCTCCTAAAGAGTTCATAGGCATGAGCCACCAAACCCAGCCGGTACTAATTGTTTTCTTCTCTTTTTCTTCTTTTCTTAGACACTTAAGGCAAGTGGAAAATACTAATAGTTTTAATGACACCAGACTAGGTATTATCATGGTTTTCCCTGTCTCCTTTTGGCAGTTGGTTCCTATTCTCACCAGGAAAGCAAGGCTGAGTAAAGAGAATAGAAGGAAGGAGCTTGGCTCGGGGCCTGTGATTTAAGCGGCTAAGGCACCAGCCACATACACCTGAGCTAGTGGGTTCGAATCCAGCCCAGGCCCACCAAACAACAATGATGGCTACAACCAAAAAATAGCTGGGCATTGTGGTGGGCACCTGTGGTCCCAGCTACTTAGGGGGCAGAGGCAGGAGAATCGCTTGAGCCCAGGAATTGGAGGTTGCTGTGAGCTGTGATGCCACAGCACTTTACCCAGGGCTATTACTTGAGGCTCTGTCTCAGAAAAAAAAAAAAAAAAAAAAAAAAAGAAGGAAGGCGCTTGTTTGGGAGTCTGGTCATAATCTAGTCAATTTCATTTGTATAGGACCTGAAGGATGTAATTGCCATTGTTTTATGGTCTGTGTTGCTGCTCTGGGACTGATGTTTAAGCTCTAGCAGGGGTGTCCAACCTGCAGCCTACAGGCCACCTGCAGATTTGATTATGTGAGGACTTTTTGGCTTATCTCTTGTGGCAGATAGCACAAAAATTATACATGGACCTTTTTCTTTCTCTTTTTTTTCCTTGCTCATCAGCTTTCATTAGTGTTTGTGTATTTAATATGTGGCCCAAGGACAATTATTCTTCCAGTGTAGTACAGAAAAGCCAAAGATTGCACCCTCACGTCTGAGGTCTTTTTTTTTTTTTTCCCCCTTTCAGGTTTACTTTCAAATCTGTTTTTGAGGTGGACTTACGTTTATTCCCTAAAATGTTAAATATGTATAAGGAATTTTACCTATTTGTGGAGAGCTAGAGGCCTATAAATAGGTGATCCAATTGCAAAAGCTTTATGACATTATTTATTTATTTATTTATTTTGAGACAGAGTCTCCAGCTGTTGCCCTGAGTAGAGTGCTCTGGCGACACAGCTCACAGCAGCCTCTAACTCTTGGGCTCACATGACCCTCTTGCCTCAGTTTTTCTTTTTTTCTTTTTGAGACAATCTCAAGCTGTGACCCTGGGTAGAGTGCTGTGGTATCACAGCTCACAGCAACCTCAAACTCTTGGGCTTAAAGCAATTCTCTTGCCTCAGCCTCCCAAGTAGCTGGGCCTATTGCTATTTTTTTTTTTTTTTTTGACAGAGCCTCAAACTGTCTCCTTGCGGTTTTTTGTTGTTGTTGTTGCAGTTGTTGTTTTAGCTGGCCCAGGCCAGGTTCCAACCTGCCAGCCTCAGTGTTTATGGCTGACACACTACTCACTGAGCTGCAGGTGCCGCCCAGTTTTTCTATTTGCAGTGGAGACAGCTTTTTGCTCAGGCTGGTCTTGAACTGTTAACTCAAGCAATCCACCCACCTCGGCCTCCCAGAGTGCTAGAATTAAGGGTATGAGCCACCACGCCTGGCCTGTGGAAAAAAAAATTTTTGTTTTTCTAATTTTTTTTGAGGCAGAGTCTCACTTTGTTAATGTGACCAGATGTCCTGCTTTTGGCAGGACAGTCCCAATTTTTAACAATTTGTCCTGCATCCTGTGGCATTTTTAAAAAGTCCTGATTTTTTGGAAAGAATGCAGGACAAGCTAGGGAACACTGAGAGAATGGGAAGGGAATATACTGTTTTCACCTGCTGAAAAGGTTAGTAACTCCATTTGGGAATGAAAAGGTTATGTAACTTTATTTGGAAATGAAAAGGCTAATGTAACTCCCTACTCCCCTCCTGGGCAAGGTCCCTAGACTGGCTCCTTTCCTTGCTTCTAGGCAAGGACAGTTGGCTCAGAAGGAGCCAAACTGTCTGGAATAAACAAGAAGTCCCCACCTCTCTAGAGTAAGGTGACCAGACGTCCTGATTTTTAATAATTTGTCCCACGTCCTGCGTTATAAAGTCCCGATTTTTGGAAAGAATGCACAACAAGCTAGGGAACAGGGGAGAACAGGAAGAGAATATATGGTTTTCGCCTGCCATGTGCCAGGATATGAGTTTTATATTATTTTTGTTAATTTTATAATGTTAAACTTTAATAATAACAAATAATTGTTGAGAACTGATTATCGAAAACTGCTTATCAAAATTTGCAATGTTGTCAGGCCCTGCCCCCTCCCCCCACAATGCTGTCCCGCTTTACCAATGTTAAAATCTGGCCACCTTGGTAATTTTACCTTTTTGGATTTTATAGATCACTTATTTATTGGCTTCCTTCCAGTGATCTGCGTGTATCTTAACTTATAGGTATTCTTAGAAGATTAGCAACCTATAAAGCTACAGACTTGGTTAAATTATCCTCTGTTTTAGAATGCCATGGTGTCAGCTAACAGCAACCTCAAACTCCTGGGCTCAAGTGATTCTCTTGCTCAGGCTGGTCTGGAACTCCTGAGCTCAAGTGATCTACTTGTCTTAGCCTCCCAGAGTGCTAGAATTACAGGCCTGAGCCGCCATGCTCAGCTGCTACTAAGTTCTTTTGATGTTGAACAGTGCCCCCGGCCACCCAGAACCCCGTGAGTTCAATACTGAAGGCATCAAAGTTTGCCCCCAAACACTACATCTCTTAACTCAGCCTCTAGATTGACAATTCTAGATACCTCATAAAAGTATATGCTTAAAGTATTTGTTCTTTTGTGACTAACATTTAATTTTAGAATAAAGTCTTCAAGGTTCATCTGGGTTGTAGCATGCGTCAACAATTTTCTTTGTTTTGGAGTCTAAATAATAATCTATTGTATGCGCATACCCCATTTTGTTTATCCATTCATCTGTCATTGGACACTTGGGTTGTTTTCATCCTTTAGGTATTGTAAATAATGTATATACAAGTGTCTGTCTGAGTTCCTGCTTTAAATTCTGTTGGGTATATATCCAGGGGTGGAATTGCTTAACTTTTTGAGGAACCACTAAATTTTTCTACCACCAGTACACATGGACTTCAGTTTTTCCACATCTCTGCTGGTGCTAATTTCTTGTTTCTTTTCTTTTCTTTTCTTTTCTTTTGATTGATAGCCATGCTAATGGTTGTGAAGTAGAATTTCATTGTTTTGTTGTTTTGATTTACTTCCCCCCAAGGATTAGTGACATTGAACATCTTTTTGTTTACTTATTCATTAGTGTGATTCCTTTGGCAAAATGCCTATTCAAGTTCTTCGTCCATTAAAAAAAAATTTTTTTTTTTTTTTGAGAGAAGAGTCTCATTTTGTCACCTTTGGTAGAGTACTGTGGTGTTACAGCTCACAGCAGCCTCAAATCCTAGGGCTCAGATAATCCTCTTGCCTCATTTTTTCATTTTTAGTAGAGACAAGGTCTCACTCTCTTACTCAGGCTGGTCTCAAATTTATGAGCTAAAGTGATCCACCCACCTTTGCCTCCCAGAGTGCTAGGGTTACAAGGCACGAGCTACCTCACCCACCCTTTTACCTGATTTTTAAATTTTTTTTTGTTTGAGTTTCAGTAGCTCTTTATAT
Organism: Galagoides demidoff; assembly: GCA_963574575.1. Taxonomy (NCBI): domain Eukaryota; kingdom Metazoa; phylum Chordata; class Mammalia; order Primates; family Galagidae; genus Galagoides; species Galagoides demidoff. The sequence goes on from CAUYQV010041431.1 coordinate 19,152, forward strand.
ATTCTGGATCAAGTATGTGATTTGCAAATATTTTCTTTTGGGGGGGTTGCATTTTCATTCTCTTGCTAGTCCTTTGTTGCATAATAGTTTTTCATTTTTATGAAATATAACTTTTTATTTCATTGTCTATGTTCTTAATATTATATCCAAAAAATCATTTATAAATCTAGTGTCCTGAAGCTTTAGAGTTTTGTGGTTTTAAGTCGTCTTAAACTTAGGTCTTTGATCATTTTGAGTTCGTTTTTATATATGGTGTAAAATAAGGTTCCACCTTCATTCTTTTCATGTGTATGTCTGGTTTTCCCAGTGCCTTTTTCCTCATTGACTGATTTTAGCACCCTTCTTGAAAATCATTTGTCTCTATATAGGAGGGCTTATTTCTGGGCTGTCTTTTCTATTCCATCTTATATGTCTATCTTTGAGGGAGGGATGGAGACAGATTCTTGCTCTTGTCCAGCCTAGAGTGCCATGGTGGTGTCAGCCTAGCTTATAGCAACCTCAGATTGTTGGGTTCAAGTGGTCTTCCTGGCTTAGTCTCCCAAGTAGCTGGGACTACAAGTGCACACTACAATGCCCAGCTAATTTCTTATATTTAAAGTAGAGATGGTGGCTCAGTGCCTGTGGCTTAAGTGGCTAAGGCGCCAGCCACATACACCTAAGGCAGTGGGTTCGAATCCACCACCAAACAACGGTGATGGCTGCAACCAAAAAATAGTCAGGTGTCGTGGCGGACACCTGTGGTCCCAGCTACTTGGGAGGCAGAGGCAGGAGACTCGCTTGAGCCCAGGAATTGGAGGTTACTGTGAGCTGTGATGCCACAGCACTCAACCCAGGGGGACAGCTTGAGGTTCTGTCTCAAAAAAAAAAAAAAAAAATATTAGAGATGCGTTTTCAGCCTGGTCTCGAACTCCTAATTTCAAGCAATCATTCCCCTGCCTAAGCCTCCCAGAGTGCTAGGATTACAGGCATGAGCCACCGCACCTGGCCTATATGTCTATGCTACTGTGTTTCCCCCAAAATAAGACCTACCCAAGAAAAGCCCTAGTTGGATTTCTATGCATTTGTTATATATAAACCCTACAATAAGACCTAGTGGTGGGCGTGGCTATGCAGCCTATCTGCATAGCCATGCCATGCATTTCTGCAGGAACAGTAAGGAAGACTGGAATACCTTTTATCTGCCACAGCTCCTTTCTCCAAGCCATTTGCAGGGGTGATAACCGAGGTCACAGGCATCCTATTGCGCATGTGCGACCGCCTAGAGGAAGGCTAGGGGAAAGGAGTTAACACATCACTAGCGCTAGCCCCACCAACAAGGTTGGCTCCCTTGTCAGGTTTCAGAAGAAGATGTCTTAACTGTATTTGAATAAATGTAGATTGTTGTATTATACTTAATAAAAATAAGACATCCCCTGAAAATAAGCCCTAGTGTGTCTTCTTGAGAAAAAATAAATATAAGACAGTGTCTTATTT
>CAUYQV010041432.1:0-17854 GCA_963574575.1 Galagoides demidoff
CCTGGGTAGAGTGCCATGGCATCACAGCTCATAGCAACCTCCAACTCCTGGGCTCAAGCGAGTCTCCTGCCTCCGCCTCCCAAGTAGCTGGGACCACAGGCGCCCACCACAACGCCTGGCCATTTTTTTTTTTTGGTTGCATCCATCATTGTTGTTTGGCGGCCCGGGCTGGGGATTCAAACCCACCACCTTAGGTGTACGTGGCTGGCGCCTTAGCCGATTGAGCCACAGGCGCTGAGCCTACAGGTTCAATTGTTAAAAGGGTTGTTTCTGGCAAAAGATACTGGGGCGGTGGTGGAATCTAGGAAGGAAAGGTAGAATGATCTTATCTGAGTTATTATTATTATTATTATTATGTTTTTTGAGACAGAGTCTCATTATGTTGCCCTTGGTAGAGTACCCTGCCATCACAGCTTACAGCAACCTCAAACTCTGGGGCTTAAGCCATTCTCTTGCCTCAGCCTCACAAGTAGCTGGGTCCACAGGCGCCTGCCACAATGCCCGCTATTTTTTATTGCGGTTGTTTAGCTGGCCTGGGCTGGGTTCAAACCCACCACCCTCAGCATATGTGGTTGGTGCCATAACCACTGTTCTACATAGGCCCAGAGCCTGAAGTATTATCTGAATTATTTTTAGCTATCTACACTGTGTTACTTTTACAATTTAAAATAAAGACAGGGTGGCGCCTGTGGCTCAAGGAGTGGGGCGCCAGCCCCATATGCTGGAGGTGGTGGGTTCTAACCCAGCCCCAGCCAAAAACTGCAAAAAATAAATAAATAAAAATAAATCTATAAAAAAATTAAAAAATAAAATAAAGACAATGAAAAGTCCTCGAGGGCATAAACAAAGTCCTGTGATCTTTGAATGAGAATGGCTCAGAAGCCACACCTTTCTCTACTACACAATTAATGACCCTAGGCAAGTCATTCAACACTCCCTGCCTCAGTTTCCTTATCTGTAGTAACAGACTCCTAGGGTGGTTGTGAAGATTAAATGAGTTAATACATAAAACATTTTAAATAGGGCCTGGCCGGTGTAAATAGAAAAAAAGGCAAAGGGGTTAGAACTGAAAACTGTGGTATATATAATAATGCTCCCCTCCCAAACGTCACAACCTAACCCCCAGGGCCTGAAAGTAAGTGACCCTACATGGCAAATGGATTTTGTAGGTGTGACTGAGTTAAAGGATGTGGAGATGAAGACTGGACTGTCTGTGGGGGACCAGTGTAAACACGAGGGTCTTTATAAGAGAAAGAGATGGGTGGGAGGACCAGAGAGCTAGGAGCTGTGACACCTACAACAGAGGCCAGTGAAACCCAGGAAGGGGACCCAAGCTGAGGGGCACGGGCAGCCTCTGGAAAGCTGACAAGGTAAGGAAGCAGGGTCTTCCTGGAGCATCTGGGGCCAGCCCTGCTCACACCTGGAGCTTTAGCCCTGTAAGACTGATTTTAGACTTTTGGCCTCCAGAACTATAATATAAAACATTTATGGCTTTTTTTTTTTTTTTTTGGAGCCAGAGCCTCAAGGGTAGAGTGCTGTGGCATGCAGCTCATAGCAACCTCCAACTCCTGGGCTCAAGCGATTCTCCTGCCTCCACCTCCCAAGTAGCTAGGATTATAGGGGCCCACCACAACGCCCAGCTATTTTTTGGTTGCAGCCATCATTGTTTGGCGGGCCTGGGCTGGATTCAAACCCGCCAGCTCAGGTGTATGTGGCTAGTGTCTCAGCCACTTGAGCCACAGGTGCCGAGCTCATTTATGGCTTCTTAAACTGTTAAATCTGTAGGAATTTGCTGCAACGGTAATAGGAAACTAGACAGACACAAAAGAAAGTGTTAAGTCCTCAATGTAGATTGGGAGAGAGGTGAGGGTCCACTGTGGATCGCATGCTTTGAAATATCACAGAACATTTAGAAATAAAGCATTGATGACCCTCAGCGAACCTGTCAACAGAGAGGAGGCAGAGTATCTGTCTACATCGTTTAGCTTTGTTCAGGCAGAAGAGGCCACCGGAGCTGGTTGAACTTCATGTTTACATGTACACAATCTCACTTTCAGTCCCTTGATCCTATTGAAAGAAAGTAAATGCCTGCTTCTAACGTTTCAATGACACCATCCCTGCACAGTTAACCAATTGATTCTTTGTCTCTTCGGTAGGGGAAGAGAATGAACTTCTCCAGTTCATTTCTTTTTTTTTCTTTCTTGAGACAGAGCTCAAGCTGTCACCCTGGGTAGTAGAGTGCTGTTGAGTCACAGCTCATAGCAACCTCCATCTCCTGGGCCCAAGAGATTCTCTTCCCTCAGCCTCCCAAGTAGCTGGGGCTGCAGGTGCCCGCCACAATGCCCGGCTGTTTTTTGGTTGCAGTCATCACTGCTGTTTGGTAGGCCTGGGGTGGATTCGAACCCGCCAGCTCTGGTGTATGTGGCTGGTGCCTTAGCCACTTGAGCCACAGGCAACGAGCCTCCAGTTCATTTCTTACTGGAGAGAAACGCTGATTAACCCAAACAACTTTCCAGCACGTGTACTGTGTATGTGTATTCACAGGCGCATTTTGCTGTCTCTTTCTCTTAATAAAAAACACAGCTCCCGGCTCGGCACCTGTGGCTCAAGTGGCTAAGGCACCAGCCACATACACCTGAGCTGGTGGGTTCGAATCCAGCGCAGGCCCGCCAAACAACAATGACAGCTGCAACCAAAAAATAGCTAGGTGTTGTGGCGGGCACCTATAGTCCCAGCTACTTGGGAGGCAGAGGCAGGAGAATTGCTTGAGCCCAGGAGGAGTTGGAGGTTGCTGTGAGCTGTGATGCCACAACCCTCTACCCAGGGTGACAGCTGGAGGCTCTGTCTCAAAGGAAAAAAAAAATAGCTCCCAAAGATATTTGGAAAGTAGTGCTCAGGCTTACAATATTAGAGCTCTGATTAGCCCAGAATTTAATTTTTTCCCTATTACACAGAAAAATAATTCTTTCTTTGTTTCTTTTTTAGAAAAGAAAAGATTGCCCTCCATAGAGTGCTGTGGTGTCACAGCTCACAGCAACCTCTAACTCTTGGGCTTAGGTGCTTCTCTTGCCTCAGCCTCCCAAGTAGCTGGGACTACAGTTGCCCACTCCAAAGCTCAGCTATTTTTTGTTGCAGTTTGGCGGGGGCCGGGTTTGAACCTGCCACCCTCAGTATTTGGGGCTGGCACCCTACCCACGGAGCCACAGGCGCCGCCCCAGAACAATAATTCTTAACAGCATACATTTTCAAAGCACTTCACAAGCATTTAATTAATCCTCTCTACTGCCAGAGAGAAGGAAACTGATACTCAGAGTATCTCATCCTGACATCCTTTGATTTGGCAAGACTTCTGCTGGCTTTGAAAAACAGTGTCTGTACCACTAAGGTTATGTGGGCCAATGTTGCTTAATCTGTCCTTCTTACCTAATGAAACCTGGTAATTGGAGCAGTTCAAACTGCCGTCTCATCAGAGCTCAGATGGGGCAGAGAGAACTGCTTTGAGCCCGGAAGAGAAATGACAAAGCTGGTCTGTAGGAAACCTGCGAGATGAGGCCAGTGTTTAAGGCCTGTCTCCAATTGCATCAGATCCTGATTCACTCTGTGGAACTGGGGCGCGATGTGTATCATGAGGCCTTTCTCAGAACCCTGCTCTCCTGAGGCCCAAAGAGAATCAGCAGTTGAATTTCACCATGCGTGGGAAGCTCTAGGAAGCCCTACTTTTCTTTCTAATCCAGCAGTTCTCAACCTATGGGTTGCGATCCCTTTTCAACAATGAAAATACATTGCGGCATTAGGAAGGTTGAGAACCATTGTTGTAATCAGACCTGCTTCCTGCAGAAAGTACAAGTTAGGTAGACCAGCCATACCACCTGGAGAACCAGGCCCATTCTCCTCTGGCTGTTTCCCCAACACCTCCATCCAGGCCTGCTCTTTCTGCTGCAATTTCTTCTCTCCCAACTGCATCATGTGGGTTACACAGGGACCACAATAACAAAAACTTCATTTTCAATTCCAAGAAGCAAAATTTGAGAGATGTTTTCTGAGGCTTACTCTGTGCCTGGCACCGTGGGATCCTGAGTGACATAAGGCCTCAGACCTCAAGAAGGTTGGTTTTAAGTAAGATAAAAAGCAAAATAGCTATAATACAAGGCATCATTAATGGAGGCACAACCACCTGTTACTGAGAGAACAGAAGGGACAGCGCAGGGAAATAGCATCTGTGGGTGGTGCAGAAGGATCCTTGGAGAGTTTCTAACGCAGGTGCATTTTAATATGGCCCTTAAAGGGATGTGTTTTTTGGGGCGGCGTCTGTGGCTCAGTGAGTAGGACGCCGGCCCCATATACCGAGGGTGGCGGGTTCGAACCCCGCCCCAGCCAAATTGCAACAAAAAAATAGCTGGGCATTGTGGCGAGTGACTGTAGTCCCAGCTGCTCAGGAGGCTGAGGCAAGAGAATTGTCTAACCCCAGGAGCTGGAGATTGCTGTGAGCTGTGATGTCACAGCATTCTACTGAGGGTGACAAACTGAGACTCTGTCGCTAAAAAAAAAAGGGGGGGGATGTGTTTTTTTTTTTTTTTTGACCAGAGTGCAGTGGCACCCTCATAGCTCACAGCAGCCTCAAACTCCTCCTTCCTCAGCCTCCTAAATAGCTTGTAGCCTGCTACCATACCAAGCTAATTTTTTTAATTTTTTGTGGAGACAGGTTCTTGCTCTTACTCTTGCTCAGGCTGGTCTTGAACTCCTGAGCTCAAGGGATCCTTCCACCTTGGCCTCCCAAAGTGTTAGGATTGCAGGTGTGAGCCGCCATGCCCAGCCCAGAATGTGCTTCTAATGAGTGTGACGGGAGGGAGTGTTCTAAACCAAGGAACTAGAGAATGTGCAAACCGTGTTTCAGGAAATAGAAGCCCGATTGCCTGGGCCTGAGGAGGTACAGCTGGACAGCTAGGTTGAACCAGATGGTAGAGTTTTATGCACAGTGAAAGGTGGCTGTTGGTTTGTCCTGACTTATGTTATTTCTGTACTACTGTCAGAATGCTCTACAGGTACAGCTCAGCGCCTGTAGCTCAGCAGCTAGTGCACCAGCCACATATACCCGAGCTGGCAGGTTCAAACCCAGCCCGGGCCTGCCAGACAACAATGACAACTACAACCAAAAAATAGCTGGGCTTTGTGGCAGTGCCTGTAGTCCCAGCTTCTTGGGAGGCTGAGGCAAGAGCATCGCTTAAGCCCAAGAGTTTGAGGTTGTTGTGAGTTCTGACACCATGGCACTCTACCCAGGGCAATAGTGAGACTATGTCTCAAAAATAAATAAATAAATAAGAATGGGGTGGTGCCTGTGGCTCAGTGAGCAGGACGCCGGTCCCATATACCGAGGGTGGTGGGTTCAAACCTTGCCCCAGCCAAAATGCAACAAAAAAATAAAAAATAGAAAAGAATGTTCTACAGATAAGTGTTCAGCATATGCCCCGTACATGCACATGCACAAAAAAGTTCTGCAGACCCACTAGTCATCTTTACTCTTCTTTACTTCCTATTCCCAAATCAATTCCCTGTTTTATGTATGTATATATACACATGTATATATACTTTTTTTTTTTAAACAGAGTCTCACTTTGTTGCCCTGGTAGAGTGCCATGGCATTATAGCTCAACAGCAACCTCAAATTCTTGGGCTCAAGCAATCCTCCACCTCGCCCTTCCAAGTAGCAGACAGGAGCCCACCAGCTATTTTTTAGAGATGGGGTGTCACTCTTGCTCAGGCCAGTCTCCAACTCGTGAGCTCAAACAATCCACGTGCCTCAGCCTCCCAGAGTGCTAGGATTACGGGCGTGAGCCACCCTGCCTGGCCTGTTTTATGTTTAAATTAAAACAATACTCTACGGTAGCAATTAACAAATGGTCCCACAGGTGAAATTCAACTCCAATTTGCTTCTGTATGGCCCACCACCTAAAAATAGATTTTAATTCTTTTTTTTTTGAAACAGTGTCTCACTATGTTGCCCTCCATAGAGTGCTGTGGCATCACCATTCACAGTACCCTCAAACTTTTGGGCTTAAGCAATTCTCTTTCCTCAGCCTCCCAAGTAGCTGGGATTACAGGCACCCACCAGAACACCTGGCTATTTTTTGGTTGTAGTTGTCATTGTTGTTTGGCAGGCCCAGCCTGGACGCAAAGCCACCACCTTTCGGTGTATGTGGCTGGCACCCTAGCCACTGTGTTACAGGTGCTGAGCCTTTTTTTTTTTTTTTGAGGCAGAGTCTCACATGGTCACTCTTGGTAGAGCACTGTAGCATCTTAGCTCACAGCAACCTCAAATTCTTGGGTTCAACAATCCTCTTGCCTCAGCCTCCCAAGTAGCTGGGACTACAGGCACCTGCCACAATGTCTGACTATTTTTAAGAGACAGGGTCTTGCTCTTGCTCAGGCTGATCTTGAACCTGTGAGTTCAGGCAAGGAGACCCTCCTGGGCCTCCCCAGTGCTGGGATTATAGGTGTGAGCCACTGGGCCTGGCAAATTGTACATTTTTAAATGATTAGAAAAAGTAAAAAGAAGAATAATATTTCATGACACATGAAAAGTGTATGAAATGCAAATTTTGGTATGCATTAATAAAGTTTTACTGGGACACAGCCATACCCATTCATTTACATGTTGCCTGAGTGCTAACAGCAGAGGTGAATATTGCGACATAAATCACACGCCCTCAGCTAAAACATTTACTATCTGGCCCTTTACAGAAAAGGTTTGCCTGTGACCTAGAGTAAATATATTAACGTATACATCTGGAAATCCTTTCATTCATCATAAATGAAAAGTACCCGGAGATACCGGCAATCACCAAGGAGCCCTGGGGAAGGGCGATGTGCTGAGTGCCTCAGTAGCTGGCACCCCTCAGTAGCTGGCACCCCTCAGTAGCCGGCACCCCTCAGTAGCTGGCACCCCTCGCTAAGTGCCTTTCTATGGGATGATAATGAAAGTGCCGCAGGGGAGTTCACAGCTTCCCCTGAACAAGCATAAGTACTTTACGTGTGTTATCTCAGACTGGAGATAATAATGCTCTTTTGTAAATAAGAAAACAGAGGTTCACAGAAGTGAGGCAAGTTGCCCCTTGCCGGGGGTCACACCAGTAGTAAGTGACGCACCGAGATTTCATCTCAGGCCTTGAGATTTCAAGGCTGCTGCAGGTTGAACATTAAACCACTATCATCTCACGTACTGTGAGACCTGGGGTGCCAGGCTGAAAAGTCCATTCCTAAATCTGTCTCCAGGAGGAGCCGTTGAAAGTTTTTGAGCAGAGAGGATAACAGACTCAGAACCCAGCTGTATGTGGACTTTTTAAGCTGGAAGAGTGGACTGGTGCCCTGGTGAAAGAAGGAAGGATTAGGAGACTCCCAGGCTCGATCAGGGAAGTGGTGATGGTGGTAAAATCCAAAGAGCTGATTGGCGAAATGGATGTGTGAGGTAAAGCCAATGGGGAAGGGTCAGGATGCTCAGGGTTTCGGAGCTTGGGGATCAGGGGATGGTGAGCAGATTGGGGAAGGCGACCTGCTGAGTGGTCTCTGGGGTCTCCAGAGGGAGAAGTGCTGGGGGAGGAGGAAATTGGACAATGGGATTTGAGAAAATGGTAATCTTAGGAGTGGTGTCTTTCTGAAGGGGATGTTAAAATCATAGGTACCGCCCCTGAATATCTTAATTTTTTAAAAAAGATAATTCAAAAAAATTAATATTTCAGGCTTGGCGCCCTAGCACAGTGGTTATGGCATCAGCCACATACACCAAGGCTGGCGGGTTCGAACACTGCCTGGGCCAGCTAAAGAACAATGACAACAACAACAACAAAAAAAAAACAGTCAGGTGTTGTGGCAGGCGCCTGTAGTCCCAGCTACTCAGGAGTCTGAGGCAAGAGAATTGCTTAAGCCCAAGAGTTGGAGGTTGCTGTGAGCTGTGATGGGACAGCACTCTACCGAGGGCCACATAGTGAAACTCTGTCTCAAAAAATATATATTTTGTATAATTGGAAAAAGCTCGTTTTGGAAGAAATATGGCCGGAGATTAACCGCAAAAAGAAGACCGAAAAGAAAAGTAAGAATCTCAAACCTGAACTTGAAATCCACACATGAGGTTATGACACCCAAAACTTTTTCTTTTTTTGCGGTTTTTATGGTTTTATTTAAACACAAATAAAATGTGCACCTGAGCTGTCCACTTGTCTTCTTTGCTGCGCGGGTTGGCCCTGGGACTGGCGACTCTGAAGGCCAGACGGCTGCTCTTCCCACAAGGCTTTGCAGTTCTTAGAGGACGGGTGAGGGTCTCTGCACAGGAGGTTTTGTGGCACATCAGCAGCGCTCCCAGCTCCTTGTGCCATGGAGGAGGAACTTCCAGAAGCCACTGGGCAGCACTCGCTTTGTTTTCTTAACGCTCCCACAACCTACGTTGGGCATCAAGATCTGGCCCTTGAGGCGCCGGCTGCATATACCAAGGGTGGTGGGTTCAAACCCAGCCCTGGCCAAACAGCAACAAAAAATAGCCAGGTGTTGTGGCGGGCACCTGTAATCCCACCTATTCGGGAGACTGAGGCAAGAGAAATGCTTAAGCCCAAGAGTTGGAGGTTGCTGTGAGCTGTGACGCCATAGCACTCTACCAAGGGCAACAAAATGAGACTCTTTTTCTCTCTCAGAGTAGCTGGGACCACAGGCACCCACCACAACACCTGCCTGGCTGATACTCTGTCTTAATAATAATAATAATAATAATAGTCTCTGTACCTGTGGCTCAAGCAGCTAAGGCACCAGCCACATACACCTGAGCTGGCAGGTTCAAATCCAGCATGGGCCTGCCAAACAACAATGACAACTACAACCAAAAAATAGCCGGATGTTGTGGTAGGCACTTGTAGTTCCAGCTACTTGGGAGGCTGAGGCAGGAGAATCTTGAGCCCAGAAGTTGGAGATTGCTGTGAGCTGTGATGCCACAGCACTCTACCCAGGGTGACAGCTTGAGGTTCTGTCTCAAAAAAAACCCAATAATATTTGTATAAGGAATGGCCTTTGATAATTAAGATAATGCCTCCCATCAGAACAAGGAGCAAGTCTGCTTACAGCTCTGGAAGGCAGAGAGAGGGTCTCACTCCACAGTAAGGGAAGGCGTACGTACTGCCCAGTAGAGAAGATTTGGGTTTGTAGGCTCAGGGGTCCTCTTCTGTAAGGCAGCCCACTGTGAGTGCATATGTCACCTGACCCTCCTCACGTAACCCTGTGGGAACCAACAAATGCTAATACCCGCTATTGCTATCTCTGTGGGAAGTAAAACCCTTTGCCTCTGACCCAGGAGTCTCACATCTTTGGTAGCATTTATGAAACGATGGCAGGATGGCTACTTAGCTTGCAAGTGATGTAAAATCCCAAACCTTTCATAGTTCTTGACACCCACAGCCAAGTTCTCTTCAGGTGATACAGGCTCACTTTGCTCATGCTCCCAGCACCCACAGGCAGCACAGAGTTACGGTGACCTCCAAAGTCTATGTTATTTCTGGGGCATACTCTGTTCAGGAAGTTTATTCAGAAGATGTCAGCCAGGCATGGTGGCACTTGCCTATAAACCCAGCTCCTTGGGAAGCTGAGCTGGGAGGATCCCTTGCACCCAGGAGCAACGGAAGGTGGTCAAGGGCAACAACTGGAAGAACGCAAAGTGCTGGAGGGAAGTCGGCTGCAGAGGACAGGGAATGGGGCTGAGGGGCAGCCGGGGTGTCTGCACAGTAACTCCATCTGGGAAAACCTGCTCTCCTTGCCCTAGTCATGAGAGGCATGTGTTTACAGAGGGAGGAGTTAACAGACGCCATTCACCTGTCTTCCTGTTTTAGAGCATAAATTCGACAAAGTTACAGCTTCCATCTTTTATTTTTTGAGACATAGTGTCACTCTGTCACCCTGAGTAGAGTGTGTGGTATCACAGTAACCTCAAACTCTTGGGCTCGAGTGACCCTCTTTGCTTCAGCCTCCTGAGTAGCTGGGACTACAGGCACCTGCCACAACACCAGCTAGATTTTCTATTTTTAGAAGAGATGGGGTCTCACTCTTGCTCAGGCTGTTCTTGAACTCCTGAGCTCAGGCAATCCCTCCTCAGGCTCCCCGAATGCTGAGATTACAGGCGTGAGCCACTGCACCCGGCTGATCTTTCCGTTTTAGTGAAGTCCTACTTCCTTCTACTTTACTGAACATATCTGAGAGAACTGCGTCTGAGATTCATAGAGTTTTAAAACGTCAGAGCTGGAGAAACTTCTATGTTTATAGGTTCTAAGCCCCACAAACCCTTATTTATTTATTATTTGAGACAAAGTCTCACTATGTCACCTTTGGTAGAATGCCGTGGCCTCACAGCTCATAGCAACCTTAAACTCTTGGGCTCAAGCAATTCTCTTGCCTCAGCCTCCCAAGTAGCTGGGACTACAGGCGCCTGCCACAACACCCAGCTATTTTTTTTGTTGGCAGTTGTCATTGTTGGTTAGCTGGCCTGGGCCAGGTTTGAACCCACCAACTTCGGTGTATGTGGCTGGTGCCATAACCACTGGTGCCACGGGTCCCAACCCAACCTCAAACTCTTGAGGTCAAAGGAAACTCTTCTCTCAGCCTCCCAAGTATCTGGGACGCAACACCCAGCTAGGATTACAGCCGTGAGCCACCATGCCCGGCCTACAAACCTTTATTTAATATTTAACTTTAAAATTTTGCATTTGAAGTCCTTTAGGACTGGGGCTGCAATTCTGATAATCCTAGGTGGAAAAAGTAAGAGCTTTTGTTTTCTTTCTCTTCTTCTGCCTTTCTTTCTTTTAATACAAACAAATAGAAAAACCTGTTTGTTAAAAGTAATTTACAAGACCCCTGTCAAGAGAGACCTTCGAGATAGCCTGGAACATTCCAAGCTGACTTCACATATAATTCTTCCCAATGTGGACTCAAATCCCAGAATGTGTACTTACTGCAAAGAGGGAGGGCTTATCAGCCACTCTCGTGAGTCAACGAGGCTGTCCCACATACTAATTATCTGATGTGCAGAAACAACTCAGAAGTAGGCCGAGGGTCATGGTGTACTCACTTGAGCAACGCTCAGAAAGAGGCTGCCCAGAGCTGCAGGCATTCTCCTCCCGCAGCAAGCCTGTCTCAGCCCTTACTCCACAGTGAGGTGGTTCCGTGGGGTCTTTCAGAGCTCAAGGGTGGGGACACCCAGGAAGTGGGTTCTGCACTGGGGCTCACGCACAGCCCCCTGTCTCTAGCTCTGCCTCCTCCTTGGCACCCAGGCAAGAGCTCTGTGACACCCCTCTCACCTCCTGAACGTTCCGGACACAGTGTTTTGCACACATGACTGCCCCAGCAAGCTACCGCAGCCTCTGGAGTACCTGAGATGGTCAGGGTGAGGACACAATTGCACAATCCTTGCCTTGGAAAATTTTCCACTGAAAATGAATTGTTACTTAGCAACCCAAGCAATTTGGCCCAGCTCAGAAAACTTCCTACCTACCCCGCCACCCCCCCAACCCAGCCCTGTGCCAAGAGTATACCAAAACAGTCTGTGAAACGAGTCTGCAAATGCAGGGGTGCTTAGAACCAGCAAGGCTTGCATTTATTCACGAACTGGTCCAAGATTCTGATTAGAGACTACACAGCTCAAGTGTGTGTTCAAGGTTAATGAGATGAGTGGTCAGAGAAGCAGGGGGCAGGAGTGAGGTTCTGAGAGTAACAGGGGTAGTTTCCTAACCTTGTGCCCTTCTCATCATGAGGGCCCCTGATCAGAATGAGAAGATGACTCAGAAAAATACCTGTCACACTGTGAGACTGGAGGTCAGGCTGGAACTGCCTTCTCAGCTTCATTCGGGCCTCGTCAAGCCACCCTGCTCTGCATGGCACTGTTTCCTAGAACCCTTTGGGAGTCGTCAAAAGATATTCCCCAATTTCTTGAGTTCTGAACTTAATTTGATGTAATTTTTTAAAAATTTGGGCTCAGCACCCATAGTCCAGTGGTTAGGGTGCTGGCCATATACAGCAGGGCAGGTGGGTTTGAACCTGGCCCGGGCCTGCTAAACAACAATGACATCTGCAACCAAAAAATAGCTGGGTGTTGTGGCGGGCGCCTGTAGTCTCAGCTACTTGAGAGGCTGAGGCAAAAGAATTGCTTAAGCACAAGAGTTGGAGGTTGTGGGTGGCGCCTGTGCTCAAGGAGTAGGGCACCGGCCCCGTATACTGGAGGTGGCAGGTTCAAACCCGGCCCCAGCCAAAAACTGCCAAAAAAAAAAAAAGAGTTGGAGGTTGCTGTGAGCTGTGATGTCAGAGCACTCTACTGAGAGCAACATAGTGAGACTCTATCTCAACATGAAAAAAATTTGATGTAATTGGGTTGGGTGCAGTGGCTCATGCCTGTAAATCCCAGCACTTGGAAGGCCGAGGCAGGTGGATTGCCTGAGCTCACAGGTTCGAGACCAGCCTGAGCCAGAGTAAGACCTCATCTCTAAAAATAGCCAGGCATTATGGCAGGTGCCTGTAGTCCCAACTACTCAGGAGGCTGAGGCAAAAGAATTGCTTAAGCCCAAGAGTTTGAGGTTGCCGTGAGCTGTGACAGAACAGCACTTTACCCAGGCTGACAAAGTAAGACTCTGCCTCAAAAAAAAAAAAAAAAAACAAACATTTTTCGGCGCCTGTGGCTCAAGCGGCTAAGGCGCCAGCCACATACACCTAAGGTGGCAGGTTGGAATCCCCAGCCCAGGCCCGCCAAACAACAATGATGGCTGCAACCAAAAAATGGCCGGGTATTGTGGCAGGCGCCTGTAATCCCAGCTACTTGTGAGGCGGAGACAGGAGACTCGCTTGAGCCCAGGAGTTGGAGGTTGCTATGAGCTGTGATGCCATGGCACTCTACCCAGGGGGATAGCTTGAGGCTCTGTCTCAAAAAAATATATATATATCAGCCAGATTATTCATCAGGTTTAGGTGAAACTGATGAGTTGATCACTGAAAAGTGATCACGGAGAAGGTTTGATAGGACCCAACAACTTCATTTTTTTTTAAGTAACTATACACAGGGTCGGGGGACACAGTTTTGGGGGGAAGACAAGGGGACAATAGAAGAAGCTGAGGGCGGCGCCTGTGGCTCAGCGAGAGGGCGCCAGCCCCCTATGCCAGAGGTGGCGAGTTCAAACCCAGCCCTGGCCAAAAACAACAATAAAAAAAAAGAAGCTGAAATCTGGACCCCAGAGGAAAAGCATGTGCAGGGACTGGAGGTGTGACAGTGCCAGCAGAAATCTTATGACGAGTGTGCGTGGGTACACCCAGGAAAACTGGAGGAAGTGAGTTTGGGGACAGTCTTGTGGGTCAAACTACAGAGTTCTCATATTAGCTTATGGATGTTGGGAGCCATCCAAAAGTTTAAGTGAATGAGCAGGTTCATGTCTGGACAAGAGCATTCTGGCTGCCACGTCGAGAGGGTTAGGAGAGGGGCAACTGCGATGCCAGGGAGACCAGAGAGAGGCGGTCTGGGATTGGGCTGTAGGTTGGGTGTTGGAGAGAAGAGTAACCTGGGGTTACTGTCCGGAGATGAATTCCCTGGGACCAGCTATCGATTGGGTATGGGTGGGGAAGAGAAGGACAACTCAAAACACTTCCTGAGCACCAGGTAGATGGTACATGGACTGAATCTTTGTGTCCACCACTCTCCAAATTCACATGCTGAAGCCCTAATCCCCAATGCAGTGGTATTAGGATACGAGCCTTGGAGAAGTAATTAAGTCACAGGGGTGGAGCCCCTAGAATGGGACTGGCACCCTTATATTAAGATTCCAGAGACTCCCCAGTCTTCACTGTGTGAAAGCACAGAGGAGCGTCAAGTCTGCAGGAAGGCTCCTCGGACTGTGCTGACCCTGACCTCAGACTTCCAGCCTCCAGAATGGAGAGGAAGACCTTTGTGTTGTTTATAAGCCACCGGGTCCATGCTACTTAGTCATAGCAGCCTGAACTAGGACAGATGTAAAGATGTGGCTAGGAGTGGGGAGCACAGTCTGGCTGAAGCAGAAAAAAATCACAAGTTAGGCTTGGAATGCTTGTAAGAAGTTTTCAAGAGTCTCACTGTATGCCTAGGGTCAAGCCTAGAGGGAACTCGGGGAACTCCCATGGACCAGGCACTGTGCTTCCCAACTCAAAACCCTCTGTGGTTTCCTCTTGTTGGAAGCACAGATTTTTTTGTTTGTTTTTGTGCAGCCCTTTTGGCCAGGGTTGGGTTTGAACCCACCACCTCCAGCTTATGGGGCTGGCGCCCTACTCCTTCAAGCCACAGGCACCGCCCTAAAGCACAGTTTTAACCTGCGAGCTGCTGAGTACATGTGAGCCCTCGGACTTAAGGGCTGAGCCTCTTGAACAGGACCCAGAACTGGCCCTGGGAGGACTGGTTGCACCTGGGAGTTTCTCGGTACTATTTATGTCTTTGAACTTTTCTCTCTGTGAAAGAAAACATGTAAATGAAAACGTAAAAACAAAACACCCCCCCCAAAACCCCAACGAAACAGAAGTGAGAGTCCCTCCCAGTCCCTCTCACTTATACTGGTTTCTAACAAGGTGGAGTGATCCACCAGGCTGGGATCTGAACGTGGTCTGTCCTTTCCTAACAGCGCTGTGGGTTGCCTCCTGCTGGGAACACCCCTCTGTGAGTCATTCAGGGGAAAGTTGAGAGGGCCTGAAATTCCAGGAAGGTGTAGAAACTGCAGAGTCAGCCCTGCCCAGGGCCGGCGCTGGAGCTGCCTCTTCAGAACCCCCAGCCAGCTAGGAAATATCTAAGTATTTCAAGTACTTACTTTCATTTTTAAAAATCAACCTTTCAATTACGGTAGAACCTCCAGAGTAGACCACCTCCTTAAGTCGAGGTAGTTTTCATAGATGGGACATGCACTGTACACACCAGTACAGGAGGCCTAGTTCCTTATATTGACCTCCGTATGTTGACCCGTTTGTTACAGTCCCATGCGTGGTGAACTTACAGAGGTTCTAGTGTGTTTTTAAATAGATAATATACTGCCATAGTAAAAAGAATAAAATTCCAACAATGCAAAGGGGTTTGTAGGAAAAAGGAATTTTCCTGCCCATCCCTGTCCTGCCCACAACAACCACTGTTACCAAATATCCTGCCTTTTTCTAGAAACACAAGCTATGTGGATATCTCACCCCTCACCTTTGCATTAATGGAGCAGTATTATTCATGCTGGGCCGGGTGGCTTGCACCTGTAATCCCAGCACTCTGGGAGGCTCGAACCCATGGGTTTGAGGTTGCTGTGAGCATGGCTGATACCATGGCACTCAACCCCCAAACCAAACAGAACCAATGCCATCCGCTGCAAGGCGGCTGTGAACTCGAGGAGCATAAGCCTGCATGGAGGCATTTGGAGCAGTTAGGTTGTCGTATTTGAGGCCCAGTAATTTAGATCAGTGCTGAAAATATACAGTGAATTCGTGGTGACTCATGAGAGCGAAGGGTGCCGCCAGCAGTGCAGGGATTCCTGATCTCCCCCTTCCTTCCCCTGCCCCCAGGCGCACAGCTTTTACAACAAGCGCAGGCAAACCAGGCTGACCCATAGTAGAAGTTTTCAGGAGAAGTTCATTGCTAAATCCATTCATTCCATAGCTACATATTAAGAATCTAATTTGGGCTCGGCGCCTGTGGCTCAAGTGGCTAAGGCGCCAGTCACATACACCTGAGGTGGTGGGTTCGAATCCAGCCCAGGCCTGCCAAACAACAACGGCTGCAACCAAAAAATAGCCAGGCATTGTGGTGAGTGCCTGTGGTCCCAGCTACTTGGGAGGCAGAGGCAGGAGACTCGCTTGAGCCCAGGAGTTGGAGGTTGCTGTGAGCTGTGATGCCACAGCACTCTACCAAGGGGGACAGCTTGAGGCTCTGTCTCAAAAAAAAAAAAATCTAATTTGGCAGGGCTGGGTGGCTCATTCCTATAGTCCTAGCACTCTGAGAAGCCGAGGCTGATGGATTAACTAAGCTCAGGAGTTCAAGACCAGTCTGCGCAAGAGTGAGACCCTGTCTCTACTGAAAATAGAAAAACTGGCCGGGCATTATGGTAGGCGCTTGTAGTCCCAGCTACTTGGGAGGCTGAGGCAAGAAGATTGCTTGAACCCAGGAGTTTTAGGTTGCTGTGAGCTATGATACCACGGCCCCCTACCCAGGGCAACAGCTTCAGACTCTGTCTCAAAAAAAAAAAAAGAAAAGAAAAAAGAATCTAGTTTATTGATGAGCCTGGAATTTGCAATTTAAAAAAGCAAAAAAATGAACACGATTAAAAAACAAAACTATGGCTCGGCGCCTGTAGCTTAGTGGCTAGGGCGTCAGCCACATACACTGGAGCTGGAGGGTTTGAACCTGCCCAGGCCTGCCAAACAACAATGACAACAACAACAAAAAATTAACCGGGCGTTTTGGCAAATGCCTGTAGTCCCAGCTAGTTGGGAGGCTGAGGCAAGAATATTGCTTAAGGCCAGGGGTTTGAAGTTGCTGTGAGCTATGATGCCACAGCACTCTACTGAGCGCAACATAGTAAGACTCTATCTCAAAAAAAAAAAAAGAGAAATCATTCCAAAATAAAACTGGACATAAGATGCTCAATGCCATTAGCCATCAGGAAAATGTGCATAATTACCACAATAAGATGCCATCTCATTCCCATGGGGTAACTATAATAAAAACGACACATAAGTTTTGACAACGCAGAGGAATAGACACCCATATACGTACTGATAAGAGAGTGAAGTGGTGCAGCCATTTTGGAAAATACTCGGGCAGTTCCTCAGCAGGGAGTCACCTACGACCCGCAATTTCACTCCTGAGGATATACCCAGAAAACCGAGCCAGGTGTGGTGGCTCATGCCTGTGACCAGATGTCCCACTTTTGGCAGGACAGTCCCAATTTTTAACAATTTGTCCCACGGCGTTTTTAAAAAGTCCCGATTTTTGGAAAGAATGCACAATAAGCTAGGGAACGAGGTGGGGGGGGGACGGTGGGAGAACCGGAGGGGAGTGTACGGTTTTCGGCTACCATGTGGCTATTTAGCCAGGATATGAGTTTTATATTATTTTTATTAATTTTATAATGTTAAACTTTAATGATAACAAATAATTGTTGAGAACCGATTATCGAGAACTGCTTATCAAAGTTTGCATTGTTGATCAGTTGTTAGAATCTGACCACCATTGTTTGGACTTAATGAACAATGGCTTTTTTTGGCATTCGCAACCATGAAAACATTTTGCAACTGTCTTTCAGACAATACACATCATACTGTGTGCTCGTGCTAGTTAAACAAATGATGTCAACAAATCAGCTATTCAGATAATTTAGGTAAGTAATTTATTTATTTATTTCATGAATTTAGCAGACAGTACTTGCATTATTTATATTTTATAGTGGCCTCAAAATGTCTAGTGCCGGCCTTGAAAGTGACACTTACCACTTACAAGGTATCATTATTAAAAAAAATATTGATAAGGAAAAGGTTAACTCTTGGGCGTCAGCAAAAATCACAATAGAGAACAAATGGTTAAAAATATTTCATCATTTTGAAACAAACCATGTTCCATACAATAAATGCACTAAAAATTGTGGGATACGTGCTGTCCTTATCAGGAACTAATGCTGCGACTGAACACGTTTTTTCTATGGTATTTTTTCTATGTCTAAAGTGTGGACATCAGAAAAATCACAATTAAGTGTTGAGACTTTGAAAGCCATTTTATGTGTGAAATATAATTTAACAAATTCTTGTGAAAAATTTCATGACCTTTTAAACAATGACAACAATCTACTAAAAAAAAAATTCA
>CAUYQV010041434.1:0-10092 GCA_963574575.1 Galagoides demidoff
GCTGGGACCACAGGCGCCCGCCACAACGCCCGGCCATTTTTTGGTTGCAGCCATCATTGTTGTTTGGCAGGCCCGGGCTGGGGATTCGAACCTGCCACCTTAGGTGTATGTGGCTGGCACCTTAGCCAATTGAGCCACAGGCGCTGAGCCAAGAGATTAAACTTTTAAAAAAAGTTTTGAAATAGGTAAAAAAAATAAGTTAAAGAATTTTCGAAATAATTATGGATTCATATGAAATTATGGATTCTCTTTAAAAATAATGCAGAGAGGTTCTATGTATCCTCCTCCCAAATTCCCTCAATGGTAAGATCATACATAACTGTAAGGACTGTATCGAAACCAGGAAATTGGCCTTGACACAATCTACAGAGTTTATTAGAGGTTTACCTGTTGACATGTATTCTCCGTGTGTGTGTTCTATGCAATTTTACCACGTGGAGCTTTTGTTACCACCACCACAACCAAGAAACGAAAACTGCTCCATCACCTCAAAACTTGCCCTTTAAGGTCACATCTATTACTACTTTCCCTGCCCACCACTCCCCACTCACATCCCTAATCCTCCCCACAAATTAATCTGCTTTCCAGTTCTATACTTTGTCATCTGAGCATGTGGTTATTTGTGGAATAACACAGGACGTAAACTTTTGGAATTGACTTTTTTTTTTTTTTTCCCACTCAGCATAATGCTTTGTGGGGAAAATTCTAATGCTTTGAGATTCACCTAAGCTGTCCTGTGTAACAATAATTAGGGGATGTTTAAAGTCTGTAAATGTATTCCATTCTCACCATGCCTTAGTAATAATTTATTTACTGCCTCACAATACAGGTCTAAGAAAGCAAAATGGTGGCCAAATGGTAAAGAAGTTTTGCATTAGATGAAGAATGATTGTAACACCAGGTGTGTCAGAAATCCATGGGGGTTTGAGTGATCTTTTTCTCAGCCATAATAGTCAGAGAGAGATTTGCAATTATTTTCCCCTCTGTGATATGCAATTCCTGTGGGCTTCTGTGTCTATGCAAAATGGAGTAAAATATATATGTATTTTTCTGTGCCATCATGGGATCGTGAACAATCATGAAAATTAGCAAAACTGCATTTGTGTCCAGGCTCTGCCATGCACATCACAACCTCCCTGAGTCTCAAAGATTCTTCCCTTGGAACATGGGAGCTTTGAAACCTGCCTTCTCTCCCACAGCAGCATTAATAGGATTAAATGAGATTAGGGATGTGAAAGCCATATTTAAATTATCAAGAACTATTTGAGTGGCTCGGTGCCTGTGGCTCAATCGGCTTAGGCGCCAGCCATATACACCTAAGGTGGCGGGTTTGAATCCCCAGCCTGGGCCAGCCAAAACAACAATGATGGCTGCAACCAAAAAATGGCCGGACGTTGTGGCGGGCACCTGTGGTCCCAGTTACTTGGGAGGCAGAGGCAGGAGACTCGCTTGAGCCCAGGAGTTGGAGGTTGCTATGAGCTGTGATGCCACGGCACTCTACCCAGGGGGATAGCTTGAGGCTCTGTCTCAGAAAAAAAAAAAGAACTATTTGAGCAAAAGAGACGGCTTTTAATATCCACGTGACTCATGAAGGGGAACATATTCTTTTTCCACTGAGAGCCTCAGGTTTACAAGGTGGAGGGAAGTTTGGTGTAGGAAAGAGCAGGTCAATCTGATCCTGACTACTAAAAGCTCTATCACTCTGAAAACTTAACTAAACTTTCTCAGGTTCAGTTTTATTTATTTATTTATTTTTTAGAGACAGAGTCTCACTATGTCACCCTTGGTCGAGTGCCATGGCGTCACAGTTCAGAGCAACCTCAAACTCTTGGGCTTAAGCGATTCTCTTACCTCAGCCTCCCACATAGCTGGGACTACAGGCACCTGCCACAATGCCTGGCTATTTTTTGTTGAAGTTGTCATTGTTGTTTTAGTTGGCCTGGGCCGGGTTCGAACCCGCCAGCTTTGGTGTATGTGGCTACTGCCCTACTCACTGAGCTACAGGCACTGCTGGTTCAGTTTTATTTTTAATTTAATAGTGTGCTTAATACCCGTTTTGAATAGTTTTATGTTGACAGGAGGTAATATGAATAACATTAACAAAATATATAATATACAAGATAATATCAATAATATAATATGAATAATGTGGACATTAGCCCATCATAGGCATTTAACAATGATAGTTCTACTGTGAGTATAATCGCTAATTGGTACTATTTATTTTTTAGGACCTGTCAGTAGATTCCTCTGGGAAAATACATAGTTACTCAATCCTGTCAGGGTCAATACAACAGGTAAAGATTCTGTTACTTGTCCCAGAAAGGCCATGGCTTACTCTTGTTACTCTTGTCTTATGAAAGGCCATGTCCCTGTCCTGCCAGATTGGAAGTATGACATAATAAGAAGAGCATAGATTTTAGAGAGATCTAAGCCCAAGCCTTGGCTCTGTTATCCCTGCCCTGGGCAGGTCAAATAGTTTTCTGACCATCAGTTCCCTTGTCTATGAAATGAGAACTAATACCACTTTGCCTGTGGGGTGTTTTGAAAATTATGAAAAGTATCTAATTCAATGGCTATGCATAACAGGTACTTATTAATGATGCAACCCCCCAAATCATACCGAGTTTAAAATAAAAAAAAAATCAACAGAGCTAGGGTAGAGTGGATACATTGTTTCTTTTGAGACTCTCCCTCTCTTTTTCACAGGTGTGCTTTGATGGGCGGATAGAGGGGTCTTTGTCTCTGTCTCTTTCTTTCTTTCTTTGTATCTTTCAATCTGTCATTTGTTTAGGGTACTTTGAACTTGAATGCCTTTGGGAGAACAAAGTTTTCCCTCTAGCTCCAACATCCTTATGTCTAGTGCTTCCACTACTGGCCTGCTCTCCCCATTTATTGGTGCCCCTGGACATTAAAAACACTTGCACTGGGTCTCCAAAAAAAAAAAAAAAAGAAAGAAAGAAAACACTAGAACTGGGTCTCCCTCCTCCCCCAACCCCCAAAAGAAAGAAAACACTTAAACTTGCTGCAACTGAAATAGACCATCATTTCCCAAAGTGTGATCTATGGAATATTAATAAATACATCGAACAAAGTTCATAGCTAAATAATTTGGGGAAATGGTGGCTAAACAAATTAAACAGATTTCTTTACTATTGAACGTCGCAGGCTCCAGTGAAGAGAGTGGTATGGAATTCAGCATTTCCTAAGCGCTTAACAGAAAGAATTCCTATCTTAGATTTAAAACATGTCATAGGATTTGTAAGCCATGCAGTAATCTACTTGGGGGAAATAACAGGATGATGTAAGATTAGACCTTATTCCAAAATGACTGAGATTAAGGAGTTGAAATAAGTATTCGAAATATCTGTAAAATGAGTATATAGAGAGGAGACACATAACTACACTGACATACCAAATAGAAATTCTGGAAATGCTAAATGGAATTGTCATAAAGGTCGGCGTTTTAGAACTTACTACACATCAGTTAAAAGAATTTGAATCCTTTCCAAGTAATTGATTCAGTTTGAGAGTCGGAAGTTTTAATAGTAAAATATTAAAGGACATGGTTTGAAGTGATTCATTCTCCCCCGCCCCCATTGGTTTTCTTCTCTCTTTGTGGAGAGAGCAGAATGAGGTTTACCATCTTTACCATATGGGACAAGAGGCTTCTGAAATAAATTAAACTCCATTCTTTGAGACTAGAACAGGTTTCTGTATATTGATTCGAAAGTTGTAACTCCCTTAGCACATCCCACAGAATGAGGATCTGGAAACCTGGCTGAATGTGGGGATGAGGTGAGTCCGGCCAGAGGGCCAGAGAGGTAAAGTGGACCCAGAGCCCACGCAGGGGAGCGAAGCCAAGATACAAAACAAAACCTTAATCTGAAAGGCCGGGTGGCCTAAACTAGGTAGATGTCAAAGAGTTAGATTCTGAAAAAGAGAAATGCAGGACGGTCTGGTTTGGCTTGGGAAGTAAGTGGTAGATTTCAAAAAGAGAAGACCCTGAGACAAAGCCATAAATCCAGGGATTTTCACAGAGCTTCTGGGTGATTGGAAAGGGAACTGCTAGTGAGCTTACAATACGACTTGTTTTACGTACAACTTTTTCCCAACCCTGTGCACCTCTGTGCATTACACATTCATAGATGTGGCTAGAACAGTTCTCAACCTTCCTCATGCCATGGGTTCTAATACAGTTCCCATGGGTTGCGACCCACAGGTTGAGAACCCCTGGGCTTGAACTATGATAAAATATGGCTAGAACTTCTCTGGATATGTTTAGGAGAATATTCTAAGGTCTCAGCAGCAAGGAAAAATATAGGAAATGTATCACTGTAATCAACCTCCTGAGTATTAAGCTTTTATATTTAATGTCAAAACTTATTGAAAGGTATATTCCTAAGAAGTGAAAATAAAAAAAAAAATTCACTCTTCATGGACATAGAATGTGCTACCCTAACGGATGCTCAAAGTAGTTTGTTACATTTCATTTTATTTCCGTGATGAAAGAAATACATGAAGAAGATTTGAATTACAAAGTGCTCTCCTTTTTTGAAAACCAAATAAGGATGTTGATATTATAGAGAACACAGTTGCAACTGTCTGTGATAGAAAAGTTAGATGTTTCCTTGGTCCTTAGTGTGATTCTAGCTGCAAACTGAAGATCTCAAATGGTTCTCTAAAGAAATGCAGGTGGTATCTGATAGATGCCGTTAAGTGAGAAACACGTTCAATTCTGTCTCTGCGACGCCCCCGGGATTTGAAGAATATTGTGCTAAATTCTTTAATCCACGGATCTAAGGTGATGAGTTGTGCCTTCTGGAAGTTTGGTGTGGAATTCAGTCTATGAAGTCGTACCAGTACGAAGCAATTCTGCCAAAACAGGACGGATATTGCCCTTGGAAACAAATGTATGTATGAACAAGAGAACCAATAAGGAACTGTCTTTGAGACAAAAGGCTGATGTTTCTTGGGAATTTACTAAAGTGCCTACTTTGGGGTAGGCATTCTTGTATATCAGAGATCAACAAAACCTTTTTCAGTAAAAGGTCAAATAGTGAACATTTAAGGCTCTGTGGGCCATCTAGTCTCCCTTGCAATTATTCTACCCTGTCCTTGTAGCACAGACACAGCCATAGACGATGCAGAAACAAATATGCAAAGCCATGTTGTAAGGAAATTTTCTTTCCATGACAGGGCAGCTGGCTGGATTTAGCTGCAGTCTGTGCTTTGCTGACCCCTCTTCTAGGGGATACAGAGGTGATCAAAACCAACACGGAGCTTGTATTCTAGCAGGGAGTAGAAAGTCAAGGCCGGAGAGTAAATAACAAACTAATGAATCAGTAAACAGAAAGAAATGACATCATAAGTCCTCTGCAGAGGGTTAAAACAGGATGACTGCCTTACCGTGGTTGGAGAGAGAGACTGTTCAGGGGAAGTGGCATTCAGACTGGGATCTCACTGACAGAGCAAAGTCAGTTTAGCACTGATCTTGGAAAAGAACATTCAGCTAATGAAGATTTACTAGGAAGTCGGGAGAAGCGTGGCATGTTTCTGGAACTAAAGGGTGGTCAGTGGGAACATGGCGGGAGGATGGGGGAAGAGTATTTTTTCTTACGGAACTAACTCCAAAGCAACTATATGTGTTAGGATGTTCAGATTGGATTTTTTTAATAGTGCAATCCTAAAAACACTGTCAGTTGCTTTATGGGAAGGAATGTCTCATTTATGCAGTAACGCAGATAACTAATACATAGGGAAGCATCTGTAAATGTTTAGTGAACTGAACAATCTAAATTTTTGGCAAAAGGGAAGCACCTAATTTGATTATATGAATTTGATGAACTTTTCTGAAGGCCTTGAGAGCATTGTGTTAATTTGGAATGTTTTCAGCTGCAATAACAAAAACTTTAACAGTGGCCTTTTAGGAACTCGAATTTATTTTTCTTACATAGCAAGAAGTCTGGGGTAGATGGTCCCAAGGGTTGTTTAAAGGGCTTGACGATTTCATGGCTCACGTCTCTGAAATTCTTAGGCTTTTCTCTCAAGTACATAAAAGACTTCCGAAGCTCTAAGTGGTACATCCGGGCTCAAGACAGGAAGAAGAGAGAGAAGGGGAGGTCCAGCAAGGGCTCTTACTTTTGTGAGGAATCTGAGCACCTTCCCAGCAGCACCTCTCCCTCTCCTACTAGATTTCCCCTTAGGTTTCGGTGCCAGAGTTTAGTCACGTGACTCAATGCCCAGCTGCAAGGAAGGCTGGGAAAGCAGAAAATAGATTTGCCATGATTGGTTGAGTTCTGATTCATCACTGGGCTGGGCACATTGCCAGTCTCAAAACTGAGTTTCTATTGGTGAAATGAAGAGGGACTGAAATCGGGTATGTCTCAAGAGGATTACCTATCATTGTACAAATGCTAATTACAAAGGACAAGAGAAGAACAGAGGGAAGAAGAATTGTATCTACCCCACAATCATCTATATTAATGTAAATTACTAACCCTTTGAATAGTGCTTGCATACATACTACCTAATTTAATTCTCACACTGACTCTGGGAGGTAGATATTATTTTTCTTCCCTTTTATAAGTGAGCATATTAAGATTTAGAGGGGTTAGATAATTTGGCTAAGGTCACACAGCTAATAAATAGCCCCCCAAAGGATTCAAATTAGATTCCCTGATTTCAAATCCTAATTTCTTTCTGTATAGGATTTGTGTCCAGATGATTTCTTCTGTAATGCTGCATCCAGAACAATGGGAAGGGTATATCAGGGAATGGGTAAATGAAAACAGCTCATGTTTTAGGTTTGGGTTATAAATGGAAGTATATGTGATTTCAAAAATCCTCCATTTATAAAGTTTTAGTAATCTTATGGCCAACATAAAGAGTAATGGAAAAGAGGATGAAATTAATACTTCATGGAAAAAATAAATAATTAATATGCCCTCTTTTTGCCAAACTTATACTTTTTCATTTGCCTCATTCATTTGATACATTTTTTTTGTTTGTTTGAGACAGTCTCACTATGTCGCCCTCAGTAAAGTGCTGTGATATCATAGCTCACAGCAACCTCAAACTCTTAGGCCTAAGTGATTCTCTTGCCTCAGCTCCCCAAGTAGCTGGGACTATAGGTGCCTGCCTGCCACAACTCCCAGCTATTTTTTTGTTGTTGTTGTTACTGTTGTCATTGTTGTTTAGCTAGCCCAGGCTGGGTTCAGTCCCGCCAGCCTCAGCACTGTAACCATGTGCTATGGGCACCAAGCCTCATTTGATACTTTTTATTTGGGTCCCTACAATGTTTTATCTCCATTTCTTGAGGTATAACTGCAGTAAGTTACACATATTAAATAAATAGCTTGATGAATTCTTGAATGGGCAGCTATCACCCAGATCTAGACAGAGCACAAGTCCAGGGTCCCAGAATGATCCACTGTGCCCTTTCCTGGGCGACTTTCCCACCACCCAGGCCAACCACTATTCTGACATCTATCACCATAAACAAGCTTTTGCCAGTTTTTCAACCTCAAACAAAATGACATAGCATGTACTTTTTAAAGTCAGACTTCTTTCACTTAATACTTTGTGATACTCATCGATATGGTTATGTGTATTTAGTAACTTTTTCATTACTCTGCGGTATTTCATTATATGACTATTTCACAACTGTTTTGTGGACAGACATTTAGGTCATTTCTAGTTTTGGCTATTTGAATGTAACTTGTTCACATTCTTGTACAGCTCTTTCATGGGCATAGAACTCATTTTTGTTGAGTATATATTCAGGAGTGGGATTTCAGAGTCACAGGGCATATATAGGTTTAGCTTTGGTCGATACTACTAAATATCTGAAAGTGAGTTTAGATTTGTTCCATGCCAGTATATGGCATTGTTGATTTTTTTTGATTTTCATCAATTCAATGGGTGCATGTGTTGGTAGCTCACTTTAGCTTTATTTTGCATCTTTTTATTAAGTCTCTCACTCTCTTTCTTCACTCTCTGTGCTCGGCTGCTGGAGTTGGAGGAGTGACATGGGCACTGCCTCATGACCACCGCAGCCAAGACTGCACCAGGTCCCACCTGAAGCCCAGAGGTGCTATGGTGGTCAGCAGGTGGTGAATGCTGCCAGGACTGGGTCCTTCCCGTCCCTCTGAGCAGCATGTTTCCTTCTGTCCCCAGGTGGGTCTAGAGCACCATCCAGGAATGAAGGCCTGGACTCAGGGGTTTCAGCAGTCTGTTTGGTACTTTATTTTCCTGCGGCTGATCTCATACCCAAGTCACAAGATAAAATCCTCTGAACTCTTCCCTTTCTTTTCCCAAAGTGGAAGGAAACTCTCTTTGAGTCATACTGCCTAGAGCTGGGGGTTAGGGTGACACAGGCACTGGCTTGGCTGCTGCTCCTAGTGTCTCACTGAGTCACATGCACCCCAAGTCCATTGGCGCTGAGCCATCATAGCCGCAGGAATTGCCCAAAGACGGCAACCTCTGGGCCTGGCTTCCTTATGAATTCATGTCAGCTGGTGGTGGGGCTGGCCAGAACTCAGGTTTGCAGTGGAGGATTTCCTTTTGACTGGGCTGGTCCAATGCTCCCTCCCTGGGTGCTGGCAGGGTTCTTCCCTTTTGTGTTTCCCTCCATCAGGGCTGCCCTCAGTTCAATGCAAAGTCCCCCAATCACTTTATTCTCCCTGCCTTGGACACACAGATTCTCTCTCCATTTGGCACGCAGGCCTGGCACTGCTGGGAAAGGGAAGGAGGGTGATATAGGCAATGCAAGATTGTCTTTTCTGCCCTCTTCACTGCCTCTCTCCTTGATATAATGTTAAAATTGGTTTTTGGTTGTCTGGGTGGTACTTGCTTGTGCCGGTAGTTTTTGAATATAGTGTTTGTGTGGAGAGAGGATCCCTGGAGGTTTCTACTGGACTATGTTGCTCTGCCCCCTCCTTACTTTCTGTATTCACACTGTAGCTACTTGACTCCAGCCAAGCCAATCTTCCATACTCAGTTTCCTTTGGGGGACATTTACCAGCTGCTGGGTGTATGTCACAGCCCTCCCCAGGGTGAATGTCCCTTTATCTCTCTTTATTAAGCCATACCCCTCACCCTCTTCAAAATTCAGATGAAACCCTGTCTCTGGGAGGTCTTTGTGTATAAGCACCCATTACATATGATCGCCCTACTACTGATATTTTTTATCTATGTGAAGAAGGTTGATGTGTTGCTTGTATGGCTAAGTTCAGGTGTATAGAACTGTGTGGTATCCTGGCTCATAGGCGGCACTCGATAAATGTAGATTCTGCTGTTTGATCTACATACATTTTGTATTTATTATCTACTTTGATAATTTCAGAAACTGCTTCGTTTGGTCCCTCTCGTTTCTCTCTTTCTTATTCTCATCTGCAACTTCAACCTTCTCAGCCCCTGAACAGTTAAAGTGGGAGGTAAGGTGAGGAATGGTGGTCAGTTTACTGTAGAGCAGGGTTCTCAACCTTCCTAACGCCACGACCCTTTAATACAGCTCCTCATCTTCTGGTGACCCCCAACCATAAAATTATTTTCATTGCTACTTCAGAACTGTAATTTTGGTACTGTTCTGAATTGTAATGTAAATAACTGATATGCGGGATGTATTTAGGTGACCCCTGTGAAGGGGTTGTGACCCACAGATTGAGAACCGCTGCTGTAGAGTGAAAGGACCTCCCAAGAGTTTTATTTTTGTAAATTTTAAATTTTGTAAACATTTTGTAATTTTGTAATAGAACATATATATGAAAATGCACATAATAATTATAGAGTGAATACTTGTATAATCGTGACCAAAGTAATAAGTCATTTCTAACACCCCTCTGTGAAGCCTTGTTTCATCAGACTACCTTCAAAATATTTCTTACAATTAACTTTATGGTAATCCCTTATTTTTTTTTAAATGTTAAAAAAAGTCGACTCGGCTCGGCACCTGTGGCTCAATCGGCTAAGGCGCCAGCCACGTACACCTAAGGTGGTGGGTTCAAATCCCCAGCCTGGGCCCGCCAAACAACAATGATGGCTGCAACCAAAAAATGGCCGGGCATTGTGGCGGGCGCCTGTGGTCCCAGC